>CM067507.1:702112-737112 GCA_034509495.1 Acestrorhynchus altus | reverse complement strand
GCTGATGATCAACCTGCGTACAGACTCTGACTGATCAGAGAGAGGGGGCGGGGCTGATGATCAACCTGCATACAGACTCTGATTGATCAGAGAGAGGGGGCGGGGCTGATGATCAACCTGCGTACAGACTCTGACTGATCAGAGAGAGGGGGCGGGGCTGATGATCAACCTGCATACAGACTCTGATTGATCAGAGAGAGGGGGCGGGGCTGATGATCAACCTGCGTACAGACTCTGACTGATCAGAGAGAGGGGGCGGGGCTGATGATCAACCTGCATACAGTCTCTGACCTGGTTATAGAGGAAAACGAGATGAGCTGCTTGCTCTCTTTCAGAATAAAAGTCATGAAGGAGGTCATACTGAAGATATTATTATTATTATTATTATTATTATTATTATTATTATTATTATTATTATTATTATAAGTATCTTTGTCAATCTAATCATTACAAACACTTAAAGTCCTACAGGATGTCTGAAATATAAAGTGTTTTCAGTTCTTTGAAACGAAACCACACAATTGTAGGTCCAAAGAAATGTCACATTTGATTAACCGATGATTAAACTGTCTCCTGTAAATATTTTTCTATTTTTATTTATTGGATTAAATTATGTCAAACTAAAACCACCCAAACCTGCTTCAGCCTGTCAGTCAGATCCCTCATCATGGTCTCCAGAATGAGGTTTCAAAAGCTATACAGGTGCTTCAGAGCATCAGCATGCTTGGAATTTTTCTGTTCTGTCACCTGGCTGATCATCTCCTTCTGGAGGAGTTATACACTCAGAACCACGGCAGCGATGTGAGAAAGTTAGGACCCCCTTTGAACACCTCTGACTTTAACATGTTGAAACATCTGGACATTTGATCTTCACTGCAGTGCTGAGAATGACCCCCCACCCACATAACAGCTGCTCTGTGGTGGTCCTGTGGGGTCCTGATCACTGAAGATCAGGGTGAAAGGAGGTTGACGTCCATTGAATTATAATTATTTTGTTGGCATTTATAACGACATTTCTGTCTATCTTTGTTCTCGTTATGCTCTCCTTATCGTGTTTCATGTGTTTTGGATTTGAGCAGGAGGTCCCAGAACTATTATTAAATATTAAAGTGTTGAATTTGTAATGTTCATGCCCACATCTTCTGCTTCACGAGATGCGTGATTCTTAAATTGATTGTGAGCTTACACGTGGCCTAACCTGCTGTGAGGCAGGTTCCAGGTGAACAGAGTTCATGTGAACTTCGACTGCCAGAAGGAAAGTGTACGGACGCTTCTTCAGCGCTACTGAAAGTGTGCAATGCGGGGAATGCTTCCTCGCTGCCGGTGTTTTGTCAGAGGACTGATCAGATGGTTACGCACGCCACATCTGAGGAAAACCAACATCTTATATAATCCTGCGTTCCTGAATGTCAGATTTGATCAAGATCGTCTCCACAGAGACCTCCAGTAAGCAGGTGCTGTGTGCCCTTCACCCTAGTCAGGTATCTTCTCGATCTGCACCCTCATGTGGTGCTTCCATGCTAAAATACTGGACTGACAGGATGCACATAAGACACTGCAGTGCTAAACATGTGCCTCTACACCAGCATATCATCAGGGTATCTCCTGAGCGTGACTTCTGTACATCCAGTGTTCTCACGTAGTAATGCAGTCACCTTTTTCAGCTCCTGCAGAAGATACACTGTCCACTCTGTTAGACACTCCTACCTAGTTGCTCCATCTTTTAGATGTAAAGTCAGAGACAGAAGCTGTTTCTGCACAGTTTGTTTCTGGACTCTTCTCAGTCCAGCAGTGACACGGGATACGTTTACTGATTAAAGATTTTCCCCAAACTGGTGGAATTAATTCTGAGTTTACATCCAGATCTGGGTGTTTACACACACTCTACTCAAACAGGTCCAGTGTGTGAATCAATGAATATGGGAATTCTCATCCATGTCCTGATTCAGGATCTTGGTGGCTCGCATGAAGAAGCTCCAACTCATCCTCTCTACATTCGCCTACAGGGAGTGGAAACACTTAAATTTAAAATATGGAGAACATTATCGATGTGACATGACGTGAAAAACCAACATCTGCGGTTCAGGGATGAGCGAATTATATAGTGTCTATGAAGTAATTCAGGAATTATTGAATATCTACTGTGACGTCTACAGTTCTACTACTGAGGATTCAGCAAATCCTTCACATCTAATATAAAGTTTACAGGAGTTTTGAGGATATATTTAGTAACTAGAAGGATGTTTTAATGAACGATCTATAAATAGTATGAAGTTTATAGTAATTATTTAGTAAATGCTTCAAAGTTCACAGGCATTTTTAAGTAACTACTTTGAAGTTTTCACAAATTACTCAGTAACTGATACAAACTAAAGTTCTCAGGTTCTGTTAAAAGTTCTATAGTTCTCAGATTTTCAGACGAGCGGCGGGTATCTCTCCGCTGAGGAAATCGGCTTGGCCTTTGGCTGACTGCACGTAGATCCTCCATAAACACAATGTGAAAAATGCATTCTCCGGTGACACCTCTGCACATATATCAGAGCGCTCCATTTCTGTCAAAGCCTACAGATGTTCTTCACACTTCGTTCCTTTTTTCGACAGTTACCTCAACACCCTTCTCCTGCTTTCACCAAGACGAAGGAAACACTCGTGGTCCAGGAGTGTTATTTTGGAAACCTGTTTAAACCTTTGATTTAAAAGTCCTTATTAAACCTCTCTGATATCCTGCCAGAAAGACCAGTTATGCACATTAATACTGATGTTTATCTGCATTACAAGGACAAAAGTCATCAGCCTGCTCTCGCATCATTTTTTTACCTGTGACTCTTGACACAGTGCAGGGGGCGTGTCCCTGGGGAGGCTCCATAAGGTAGGCTATAAATGATGCCCTCAAGAAGCCCAAACGTATTTGTGAAGTTAACAGTGCGTGAACCAACTGCTTGTGAAAACGTCACGCGGTGAGTTTTTATTGTTGATTTTATTGTTGATATTGTTGGTATAGAAATGGAATTATTAAAAAAAGTAGTTTTATAGAATGAGTTTGTATGTTTTTAAATATGATGTTAAATGCTGATATACTGACCTGTTGTAATGTAATGTTAAATGCATTAAACCTAAGCATTACCTGTAGTTTGTTTATTCTTTCAATTTAGCTGTAGCTGAAAACAAACAAACAAACAAACAAACAACTATCAAACAAACAAAACCCCACCACCCTTTAACCAATCTTGAGTTTTACTGCTTTGGGCAACATTATCATATTCAAGACTGGTTTTCAAACATGGATTAAGCCAACGCTTGAGCTAAACTTCCAACCTTCAAAATCTCCAACAGCAGGAGATCATCACCTTCATATCTTCCAGTGGTAATCCCAACATATTTGGAGCATTCCTATTGGTCCATTCGTTGTGATTTAGGAATACAATGTAAAAAAAAAAAAACTATCAAATTATGGCAAAACATGTAAAACTGGAAATATAATGTAGTTGCATGACGGCAGCAATATCCACAGAGTAGAACCATTTAAGGGTTCGACCTGTTGTGGTTCTAGCTAGAGATATTGCTTTTGGAGAACCTTTTAATTGTGCAAATGTGTTGGGATGTCTTAGAATCAGTGTTGATCACCTTATCGTGGAGCAGCAAACTGAGTCACAATGAAGGAAGAACCAGCGAACAACGAACAGCCCCCGGACCCTGAGGGTAAGTTCACTCCATCTTCACTTTTTACTCAATCTTCATACGAAGCAGTGAACCGGCAGGTTTAAGAATCACACCTCTTATGTCCTCAGAGGTGATTCCTGTGGGCCACCTCAATATGGCCTTCAGCCAGGACGAGAAACCTCAGGACAAGAAGCCTGAAGACGACAAACCGGAGAAGCAGCCAGAGGACTCAAAATCAAAGGGCAAGAAGTAAATAACTGCTGATGTTCTTCCTGTTGAAGGTCACTGGTTCCAAACCTTGGTCTTGGAAAACCCCATGCTCATTTTATGAGCAGTCCAGCTCCTCAATGAGTTGATTGGCTGACCAATGCAGACCTGGTTGAGAACCAGTGCCTTTAGTCCTGAATAAAGAAACATTAAAGCCACACATTATTAGTCTTTGGTTCATAACTGGAGCTTCGCTGCTGTTCTTTAAGGAAGAAGAAGAAGAAGAAGTCAGACGAGGAGAAGGAGCCGGTGAAGACAGTTGGGCTTTTCCAGCTGGTAAGGCAATGTTCTGTCTCTGCATATTTTTGGTTCATAACTGGTTTGTGAGGCTGCTTTAACACAGAACTGTCACTAATGATGTTACATCATTAACTACTAAGATGACAGCGCTGCGATTCACATAAGACACCAGCCACCCAGGGCTGGACTGGCAACTTCATTCAGTCCTGGAATTTGTTGTAGACCAGCCCATGTTCTTTTTGTCCAATGGTGGAGTGGGACACCTTCACCTTCTCAATGGTCCACACACATAAGGGCCGATGACCACTCCATCACTGCAGTCAGCAACACTGAGGCTATGTCCACATGTCCAGCTTTCAGTTTGTCCACAAAGACACATAAATGCTTGCCTGAGCATGTTAACCCTGTAGGGTTTGACAGGAGAGACATCTACACCACAAAACACAGCGGCTTAGTAATTGACCTAGGGTTGGAAGGGTTTCAGGGGGTGTGTAAGAGCAGGGAATCTACTAACATGTGCAGAGCAGGGGTCCAGTGCAGCCGGTACACCCGATTCACATCTCCTCTCCCACAGTTTCGTTACGCCACCTGTGCAGAGGTGTTCCTGATGCTGATTGGTCTCCTGTGTTCTGCCATTCACGGAGCTGCCCTGCCCATCATGTGCATCGTATTTGGCTCGATGACTGACAGCTTTGTGCAGAGTGGCCAAAAGTTCAATGTTACAGGTATATACACAAGTTCCACAGTACACACTGATCAGCCATAACATTAGTACCACATAGTATTGTGCCCTGAGCATCAGTGAGCCCCGGGTGTCCATGATCATGGTTGTCCTTCCTTGGAGCAGTTTTGGTAGATACTGACCACTGCATACCAGGAACAACCCTCATCCAGATGTCGTACCTGATGTTCTGGAGATGTTCTGATGTAGTCATCCAGAACATCACATTCTTGTCAAAGTGTCTCAGATTCTTGTGTCAGCACATGAACCTCAAGATCATGTTTCACTAATGTAATGGCTGATTGGTGTGGTCTCATTTTGAACTTCAATAACTTACTGATAAGGACTTCACATTTTCTAGTCTTGGTTGAGAACGTTGCTGGAATGTCAGTTTCTGCAGGGCTTTATGCAATTGTCCTGAACTTTCAGAGATTTGTGGTTCTTCACCTTCTCGCAGGAAACTTTACCTTCAACCTCACATCCACTTCGGGAGCAACATCCACTCCGGGCTGTGTGACGTTTCCTGGAGTCAATATCGAAGCGTCAATGACGATGTGAGTCACCCCTCTATTGTCTTCTATTTCAAAACCTTCGTCCTGATCTGCATCTTTATCAGGACAAGCACGTTCTTGCCTTCAAGTCCTTCAGCCCATTTGTATCGATCTGCTCATCAAGACATTCATCATTTGATCCAAAAGAAACAACATTAGTAAAATGCACACTTTCATATATTTAATCATATGGATGATTGGTCTTTATTTTAACGGCACTGAGAGATGGAGGTGATTTAACTAAACACCGTTTTCATAAAATGTACATTTTATACGTTTTTGAAATGTCATTTTCTTGTGAGGACCTCTAATTGACGTTATTTCAGCAAAATGAGGAATTTTTCCTCATACGAAAATTAAATTCATAATAATTAAGTTTTATAAACTTTAAAAAGAAATTTCTTCAGTTTTATGAGTTTAGTTTGATCACCTCCATCTCTCGCTACAGCGATAACTTAAATATCTGTTTCTTTCTTAAATCCCAAAGGGATTCATATTACTTTGTTGGAATAGGAGCTGGGGTGTTGCTCCTTGGAACGTTCCAGGTCATGCTCTTCTTGCTGACAGCCACCAGACAAACCAAACGAATCCGAGAGAAGTTCTTCCATGCTGTGCTCCACCAACAGATGGCATGGTTCGATACACACCCCATCGGAGAACTCAACACTCGGCTCACAGAGTACGTAGATTATGATCAGAACTGCTTCTCCTGATTTCTTAATTTGATCCCATTTGACTGAACATAGTTATGCCTTTCTTTATGAACCCAACAGTGACATAAACACCATCAATGATGGTCTGGGGGACAAGATCTGTATATTCGTGCAGTTCTTCTGCAGGTTTCTTGCCGGTATAATAATTGGATTTATCTATGGTTGGAAGCTAACACTGGTCATCCTGTCGGTCAGTCCACTGCTGGCAGGTTCAGCTGCTGTGTGGTCTAAAGTACGTACAGTTTGACACCAAACCACTAACAATGGTTACATCTCTGTTCAAGTTTGAGATGAATATCAATAATCGCTTTCATTATGGTGTATTTACCCAACAGATTCTTGCCACTCTCACCAGTAAGGAGCTGTCAGCCTACGCCAAAGCTGGAGCAGTGGCTGAGGAGGTTCTTGTGGCCATCAGGACCGTTGTGGCCTTCAATGGGCAACAGAAAGCTCTTGAAAAGTGAGCATCTGCTGTTAATATATTTAGAAGAACTAGGGAGTGAACGCTGTCGCTGTTCATCTATGTTATGTTCATCTGCCCAAATTGACTTGCTGTGAACTGAAATGATAATTGCCTGCATTTCAGGTATGAAAAAAATTTGGTGGAAGCAAAGAAATTAGGGGTGAAGAAAGCGATCACAACAAATGTGTCTATGGGTCTAACTCAGTTCTTCATTTTTGGAACCTACGCTCTGGCATTTTGGTACGGCACAAAACTGTCTGTGGATGAGCCACAAAATTACAGCATTGGAAAAGTCATCACTGTAAGTCTGGAACTACTCCCCAACGATCCTTTTCACATGCATACATGAGATCTGTGGTCAAATTGTTGTTTCCATCCACAGGTCTTCTTCGCAGTGATGATCGGGGCATTCTCTTTGGGTCAAGGAGCTCCCAATCTGGAAAGTGTGGCTAAGGCCCGTGGAGCTGCATATTCCATCTATAAGACCATTGACATGGTATTACATGACAAAGTTAAACACAACAGAGGAACTGTGTTCTCTGAAATGGGATGGGTTTGGGGGTTAGAGACATAGGGTGGTGAACAGCTGTTTTTGTCTCCCAGCCTCGTCCCATTGATAGCAGTTCCAAGGAGGGTTTCAAGCCAGACAGAGTGATTGGTGACATTGAATTCAAGAACATCCATTTCAGCTACCCCTCCAGAAAGGATGTGAAGGTAATCAATAGAACCAGTAGAATCTGGATTCCTGAAAACCAGAAGTGTTTATAATATACTGTTCTGTTGTAGATCCTTCAGGGGATGAGCCTGAAAGTGCCCCACGGGAAGACGATCGCTCTGGTTGGGGCCAGCGGCTGTGGGAAGAGCACCACCATTCAGCTGCTGCAACGGTTTTATGATCCAGATGCAGGAGAAGTAAGGATGAGGATGTCAGGGTCAGACTTCATAATTAGACCTCTAGGCAGTACTTTTCCTGATGAGGAACTCTGGTCTTGCAGGTGACCCTGGATGGTAGAGATATCCGCTCTCTGAATGTACGATGGCTGAGGGAGAACATGGGCATTGTGAGCCAAGAGCCTGTGCTTTTTGGAACCACTATTGCTGAGAACATCCGCTACGGCCGAGAGGACGCCACCAACGAGGACATCGAACGAGCTGTGAGAGAGGCCAACGCCTACAATTTCATCTCCGAACTGCCAGACGTAAGAGGCTCTACTAATATTAAGCAACAGGGAAAAGCAGCAGGCTGTGCCGACGCTTGCTGGGTAGTTTGTGTGCATTTGGTGTGAATGATAGCAAATAAAATTCTTGGAGTAAATTTTAATCAAATATGTGCAGATGTTTGGGGATCTTATTGACATGCTGTGGTAACAGACACAGTTTTAGTGTCTGGAGGCAAATACAGTAATGCTCAGGCTATAGGAGAGCTAGAGCATCTTCACTTGTTCTGGCAAATGTGTATCTGAAATGTTTCTCTGAGACAGAAGCTGGACACCATGGTGGGCGAACGAGGGGCTCAGCTGAGCGGTGGGCAGAAGCAGAGGATCGCTATCGCTCGTGCTCTGGTCAAGAACCCCAAAATTCTCCTGCTGGATGAAGCCACATCAGCTCTGGACACACAAAGTGAATCCATTGTGCAGACTGCCTTAGATAAGGTACCATTAACTTTTCACTGTAAAGTTGTGCAGAACATGAAATTGTTCTGCCACACTTCTGGATGGTTATATTCATAAATTCTGAATCCTGACCAGGACTAATCCAGAGTGTCGTTCTCCAGGCAAGAGCAGGACGCACCACCATAGTGATTGCTCATCGACTGTCCACCATCCGCTCTGCTGATGTGATTGCTGGCTTCAAGGATGGTCACGTGGTGGAGCAGGGAACTCACAGGGAACTCATGAACAAGAGAGGAGTCTACTACTCCCTCGTCATGCAACAGGTACTCTGTAATAATCCTGATTAGACGAGGGAATCGAGGGAATAACATGAAAGAGGAGCTTCATGAATGAATTGGAAGAGTAATGTACCATTATCTATTCCACACAGACTAGTGGAAGAACTGGTGATGACATCAAAGATGACAATGATGTTTCTGAACATGAAACAAGTCAGGAATCCTCTGAGAGTGACAATCCTGATGACTTGGTAGAAGTGAAAACTGAAACTGGTTTTGAGAGAAAGTCAATAAGACGCAGCATGAATCTTCAAAGGAAATCATCAAAAAGGAAGTCTGGGAAGAAAAAGTCAAAGAAGTCCAAATCTAAAAAGGACAAGAAGGTATACTGGGGTTTTAGAAACAACCACTTAAAGTGTGGTCATGGTTTAATTCGTCGGTCTAAGCTTTCATTTTTTACTTTCTCTTTGACAGAAAGAAGAGAAAGATCCAGAGATCCCTTTCGGCAGGATCCTGGCTCTGAACAAACCCGAGTGGCCTTATGTGATGGTGGGCACTCTGGCCAGCCTTGTGGGAGGAGCTGTCTACCCGTGTGTGGGCATCCTCTTCTCCAAAATCATTGGCGTGAGTAGTTGTGTTTGCCAGTTGAAAGACACATCCCTCATTTGTGTACGATTCCAGACCATATCTCAGGTATGTCTGCTAACAGAACTTCATTTGGGTTTTCATCAGGTGTTTGCTGAGCCTGACCCTGAAGTGAAGCGACAGAAAACTTTGATGTTCTCCCTTCTGTTCCTCCTCGTTGGAGCTGTGGCATTCATCACATATTTCTTTCAGGTGCACCATGTAGACACTCATATGTTACTTAATATCTAAGACTTTAGACCAGGGGTGGGGAACCAAGGACCAGAGTGCAGCACAGTTTATGAATCCAACTCACTGACTAAACCTGCCAATTAACTGGTGAGCTGAATCAGGTGTGGTTGATCAGGAAAAACCCAAACCTCTACAGCAATCCAGCCCTGCAAGACTAGAGTTCCCCATCCATGCTGCAGACCTTAGACCAAGGGTGCACAGTTTGGTTGATACCCTTCTCAAACAAACCCACTTTACCTGCCAATTGACTGATGAGAATCAGGTGTGTTTGAGTAGGACAACTACCAAACTTTGCTGGAGACCATTCCACGAGCACCCCTGCCTTAGACTCATTGTCATCTACCCATTCCACAAGTTTCTCTGGGTAATATTTATGATATTCTTACCAGATTAAATTGATTTTTTCCACCAGGGTTTCATGTTTGGGAAGTCTGGAGAGATTTTGACCATGAGGCTGCGGAGTCAGGCCTTCAAAGCCATTCTGAGACAGGTACGGCTCTTTCCCGTCCAGTCCAGACAGTCAGTGAAAACATCTTCGATGGATAACTCAATGCCTATGTGTCTCTGTAGGACATTGCCTGGTTCGATGACCACAACAATGCAGTGGGAGTTCTGACCACTAAATTAGCCACAGATGCATCACTTGTCAAAGGGGTGAGCTACCATTGCTTAGCTGGTATTACTTTTGCTAACCGTTAAACTGTTCAAGAACCTCAGCTTGTTTTAACATGTGTCCATTGTCTTTATCCACCACTCATATTCTGCATTCAAGTAAATGGATCCACACTTTCATTCCCTTCCCTCTCAGGCAGCAGGATCTAGGGTGGGTTTGGCCACCAGCTCCGTTTGTGCCCTGGGCATCTCTGTGATTGTAGCCTTCTGCTTTAGCTGGCAGCTCACACTTCTCATCCTCGCCTGTGTGCCCTTCCTCACTGGAGCCAACTTCATCCAAATGAGAGCTATGCAAGGCCATGCTTCCAAAGACCAAAGTGCCCTGGAAACATCAGGCAAGGTGGGTAGGTTTTTCAGTGGCTACAAAAGGAAATGAAAGCAGGTGGTCATATCCCAAGTCAGAACACCATCTTCTTTCTGTAGATATCCACGGAAACGGTTGAGAACTTCAAGACTGTGGTTGCATTAACAAAAGAAGACGTCTTCTACCGCAAGTTCAATGACAGCCTCATTGAACCGTACCGGTAAATCTACGTCTAAGGACTCCAGTGCATATGTGCTCCATGTTTAAGATCTGGAGCATGAGTTGGATTGAACTGTCATGTATTTTCAGGTCGGCCATGTGTAAAGCACCTATCTATGGGATCACCTTTGCCCTTGCTCAAGCCATCCCTTACCTTGTCAACGCTGCAGTCTTCCGCTTTGGAGCCTGGCTGATTGCACACTGTTACACTAAATATGAGAACGTGTTCCTGTAAGTACCGTCTGGAATCTCTAGGAAGTTAGTTTTGTCTGCTTTTAAACAGGACGCTGATACTTAACTTTCCCATCAGGGTGTTTTCCGTAATCATCTTTGCTGCCATGAGCATCGGCCAGTCCTCTTCGTTTGCCCCAGACTTTGCAAAAGCTAAAGTGTCAGCTGGAAGGATCTTAGCCTTGCTTGAGAAAAGGCCTGAGATTGACATCTACAGTGAAGCCGGCGATAAACCGGTGAGTGGCGACTTGGTCTTACTTTTGGGACCCAAACTGTGTTTTATACCACGAAGAGATCACCAGCCCAGAGCAATGAATGTGTATGTTGATCCTGTTTTTGTTTCAGAGGAACTTTAAAGGAGACATAGAATTCCATGAAGTGCACTTCTCATATCCGACACGGCCGAACATTAAGATTCTTCAGGGCCTTAATGTGTCAGTAAAACAAGGTCAGACGCTGGCCCTGGTTGGAGGGAGTGGCTGTGGGAAGAGCACCTCCATCCAGCTCTTAGAACGCTTCTACAACCCTGCCGGTGGGCAAGTGGTGAGTTTGGGGGAGTAAATCTATAACATAAATATTTAGATATCTAGAGCTTCTACTTCATAAGCTGGAAAAGTGTCCCAATTCTAATTTTCTTACCAGATCAATTCTGTTACTGAGGCTGGTCACCCCAGAGAGAAAGACTTTCTTGGTGTTATTTAATGGATAATGCCTGGTCTTTCACAGTTTGCTGATGGGATGGACACCCGGGGGCTCAACCTCACCTGGCTGCGCTCTCAGCTGGGCCTGGTGTCTCAGGAGCCAATCCTGTTTGACTGCACCATCACTGAGAACATCCAGTATGGAGACAACAGCCGTGTGGTCAGTCATGAGGAGGTGGTGGAGGCCGCTAAAAATGCCAACATCCATGAATTTATTCTAAACCTTCCAGAGGTAAAATGGAGTTTTTTATTATAGATTTTTTATTCATAAAATATTTGATTAAATATGATCTATGACTTCCGCCCATGATGGCACTTGTGTCCTCTTTCAGCAATACAACACTCGCGTGGGGGACAAAGGCACTCAGTTGTCCGGAGGGCAGAAACAAAGAATAGCCATCGCACGAGCTCTCGTCCGCAAACCCAAAGTGCTTCTGTTAGATGAAGCCACGTCAGCCCTGGACACGGAGAGTGAGAAGGTCAGTGAGAAGCGTGTAGTCTTCTTAGCATTTTGAGTGTGGACACATTGGTGAAGCCATTTTCGAGAGTATGGTGGTACATTATATGTCCCAAAGCTTGTACGAGCTTGGCTGCTACAGCACGGCTGAAGTTAAAGCAGGTGTCACCAACCCCTCTTCTGTCTTGTCAAGATAGACAACCTATATGACCAAGTTTGACCATACTAGTTGACCAGCATGACGAGCATGTCCAAGATGATTGACCAGGATTGCCAAGCTAGCCAACCAGCATGACCAGCTTGACTAAAATCAAACACAAAATACTATGCTGGTCAAGAGCTGGTTGACCAACTAGTTTACCAGTATAGGGTATGTTGTCCTGTGAATGACCAGCTTTTCAACCAGCTGTACCATAAAAGACCACCTTAGACCATCTGAAGTAGCTACCAGGTTAGAGCCCTCTCTGCTGAAGACTCTGCTTGCTTCCACGTGTACCGCTTCATAACTCTGGACCATGGTTATGTACAGACACATCAAAACAAACTGCGATACTTACCCTATCTAACCAGTATGAACCAGTATCAACATGACGTACCACCCAGTCTGTCTTCATTCTTTTAGAGGCAGTGCATGTGATATACATCTGTAACGACATGTCCAGAAGAAAATGACCAGTGAGCTGATTCATATATCATTTATATATTGGGCCCCGCACTGATACGGAATGTTAGATCACTTTGTCCCCTCCCCACCCAGGAACACTATGTTCTGAAATATCTGAATGACTTGGAATCTTGTCCACTTTAAGGTTCTCTGAGTTTGAAGGTACTCTATGATTTAGGGCAGGAAGTTTAAGATAGATTAGATACTGTTTTGAAGAACCGAGTGCTGATAAGTGTGTTATTCTCTTTGCTTTGCTCCAGATTGTGCAGAAAGCTCTGGACGATGCTCGACAGGGACGGACCTGCATTGTCATCGCCCACCGCTTATCCACCATCCAGAATGCTGACATCATTGCGGTCATTCAGAATGGCCAGGTGGCCGAGTGGGGGACACACAGCGAACTGATGGCCAAGAAAGAGGCGTACTATGCTCTGGTGAACGCCCAAGTGTCTCTCTAACAGTCACTCTGCAACAGACAGCTCTACATATGGACTATAAGGTCCTACGGTTCTTAAACCCTGTTTAGGTTTTTTCATTGAGGTTTGTAGCATAAACTGAGGAATGAAGCACAGAGTCTGAATGATCAGGCCGTCCCTGTGGTGATGCTGAGTTTCCTCCGTGACGACTGTGAAGGTGATACTAGTGCAGGAGTCGCTGCACAGTAGAACAGTGCGACACCACTTCAGTCCAGTCAGTCTTCCTGAAGCTCTTTTGCAGACAGAGGTTTAGATTTTCATTTCTAACTGTCCTACAACCAACTGTCTTTTGGAGATTTCTTGATCTTCCAGAACCCAACCAGGGCAACCACTTGACCATGATCCGGAACCGATTGCAGTCACTGAGAATGGACAGGTGGACAAGAATCACACATACACCAAGATGTCCAAAAAGGGTTGTACTACAGTCTGCTCTCTGTCACTGTCACTATTCTATTCTTAACATCTAGGTGGCACTATTTTACACTCAGGTGTCAATTTCGATACATTATATTATATTATATTATATTATATTATATTATATTATATTATATTATATTATATTATATTATATTATTTAATATTATATTATATTATATTATTTAATAATATATTATATTATTTAATATTATATTATATTATATTATATTATATTATATTATTTTATATTATATTATATTATATTATATTATATTATATTATATTATATTATATATCAAATTTAATTTAATGATTTGTCCACCACATACATACATAAATAGATATCATGCCACATTTCTATGCATTAAAAAAGTGATGTAATTATTTCGATGTATTTAATTACATAATATTAACTAGATGAAATGTTCACATTGTTGTTTATGTGTTTTATTATATCGTTCTGTATCCATTTCTGTATAGTATTATTTGGTAACTTTATGAAGGATCATACAGGACATTACTCTTGTTATAGATTTTGACATTTTCTATCTTGTAAATATTGTATTAGAGTTGTCTGATTGTACTAATACTCGTGTTTCCACCTCAGGAACAGCTGCAGTTTGTATGTATATACATATACACACTCCATTGTTTATTTATTATTAATGAATTATTAATTTCATTTCGGGGACTTAAGTCTGACCTCATCTTATTATCTATCAAACACTGTTTAATATTTGTTCTGTAACTGTATGTGACATTTCCTGATGTAGAAATATGATGTCATGTTAACATGTTTACCTGAGTAAAGAGTATTTTTTCATACATATTTTGTTTTTCATACATATTGTATTTTGTTGTTTAATCAATAATTGATTATTGATCAGTGTGTGATGTTGGTTACTGTGTTATTGGGAGATTTAGTTCAGCATTTAGAAAACTAAAGTATATTCTATCCTCACAAGGATTTTTGATGAATAAAAATTCAAGAATTTATCAGGATTCATCAGGAAGGTTTGTGTTAATGTATCGATGGAAGACCCTTAAAAGAGTCAATGTCCCCGCCGACCAACTTTAAAATTCCTAATGCAAGAAGGATCAATTACGGCCATGAAACTCAACAATCCAGGAAAAGACAGGAAGGGTGGTCCATGTGACACATCAGCAAACACACTCTGTCCACTCACCGTGAGACAGTTCTGTCCACAACTGGAGACATGTGATACTGTGCAGAGAGGTGTGTAAGTGTCAACAGCCTGCAGAAACAGTGGCGTCCCAAAGAGGCCAGAGGTAACGTGTGAAGTCCATGAGGGAGCAGGCAGCTGTTTGGAGTTACTGCTCAGGTAGGTGGTGCTCATCTTATCCTCTGATTGATCATCTTCATCATTAATTCTGTTATTGACTAAATGATTACTGGGTTTAGTGGTTTGAACTGGACAGACAGTGTGGTCTGGGCTGTGTAGCTATATTATACCACTGACCTTCTGTGACCTGTGAGTTCTTTACTTTGTGCCTGAATTTCATGATAATAAGAAGTGGATTCTAGATACATGTTCTAGATTCTTAACTAAACACTGTGTGTAGCTTTTTTGATGCTTAAATTAACTCTATATAACATTAGAATAAACCCAAATAAACATAAAGTCAGCGTCAGTGAGAGCGTCTACCTGTAATTAACTCTATATAACATTAGAATAAACCCAAATAAACATAAAGTCAGCGTCAGTGAGAGAGTCTACCTGTAATTAACTCTATATAACATTAGAATAAACCCAAAAAAACATAAAGTCAGCGTCAGTGAGAGCGTCTACCTGTAATTAACTCTATATAACATTAGAATAAACCCAAATAAACATAAAGTCAGCGGTCAGACAAGTGAGCACACGTGCCCGGAGTGGAGGGCAGCCCTATCCTTGGTGCCTGTGGAGCAGCTGGGGAGTTCAGAGCTTTGCTCAAGGTCACTTCACTAATATCCTGAGAGTTCGGGATTCGAAATGGCAACCGTCCGGTCACAAATCCGGTTCCTTTACCGTCAAACCACAGCTGCCCCTTTACAGCAGTTACTGTAACAAAGTGTAAATCGGCTGACAGACAGCTGTGGGGGTAACAGCACAGGGTCACTTACACTTTGAGACCCTCAGAGTCCCTCAGAGAACAACTCTGTTCTCAAACAAGGCATCTGTCCAGTTCCACAACCTCCCAGTTTACACCCCTATAATAGCTCACTTTCCCCGTACGCCCAGCCAACATAAGCTTACTGTAAACATGCTTACTGTAAAGTCCCCCAACGTATATAACAGTCCCTGATAGATCAGATCTAGAGTTTCATTGGTTGTTTTCAGTTTTTAAAAGTGTTTTTATTATTTTTTATTTTAAATTCATTATTTTAACTGCAGCAAAAAACAATATGATGACATTTTACATAAAAATCCGTTTGTATTAATATCTCACCGCATATTTAATCACCTTTCACACAAATCCTTTAGTTTTTCTGAGGAACGTCGAGCTGGATCAGTGGCCGTGTTCAGGATATGGATTTCTATAAGTCAGTAAACTCTCTGATGTGTTTGCTTTACGAGATTGCATTAAAGATGTTCCGGATCGTTATGACGTTGATCAGGTTCTACGTTAAAATGTTAAAACGAGTTGTGAAACCTGGAATTCAGTCATGCAGGTCTGAGAACTCCCCGTCTTATGGTTTCTGTTATATAGTTCATGTTGTTTTTTCTGCCCTTCTAGGAACGAGTCTTAAAGTCCAGTCACTATGACTGTGGAAGAGACTGACCATCTGCCTCACCTTCAGGGTTTGTTTACTTTAACTCTGACTCAAACTGCAGCAACCTGACGTAGTTTCATCCTGTATGTATTATTGACACTGTATTAAAGCCCTTCATATGGCTGATATTCGACTGTAGAATACAAGCGTCTAGTTTAGTCCGCTGTCAGCTACTGTTTCTAAAATAAATGCTGAAAATAAACAGAGCACAGACCACTTCGGAGTCAGGCTGCCCAAGTCGACTATCAAAACGTCCCTGTCTCTAGAGGACAGTTTAGGAGAAACCACTGTTTTGAGCAAATCATCTGAAAATAATGAGAAATTTCCTCAAAATAACAAGACATTCTTCAAAATAATGAAGATGTTCCTCAAAATAATGAAGATGTTCCTCAAACCTCTGTTGAAACTGAGTCTTGTCTTGTGTTGGTGCACAGCCGTGTCCCTGGATGGCCACCACAACCTGGCCTTCTCTCCAGATGAGAACGTAAACCAGATTCCACATTCCGAATTCCGACCCCAACAGAGAGACAAGTAAGTGACTGCAGAGTGAAATCCTTTCTTCTGAGGAATCCATAGATGAACACTGATTGTACTGAAGAACGTACAGGAGTATCAGAGTGATGAAACAGTGTTAGTAAACCTGGTTCATCATGAAGCACCTTTTCTCCTCTTTAGAACGAAGGGAAAGGACAAGGAGTCTATAAAAGCAGTCGGGTTTTTCCAGCTGGTGAGAAAATTCCTTTTCCCTAAAGGGTGGGAATGAAAACGTCTCATACTGTATTTCCATTATGAATTATTCAGTGTTTTCTGTATGGTGTATAGATCAGACAGACGGACGGACGGACGGACGGACGGACGGACGGACGGACAGACAGACAGACAGACAGACAGACAGACAGACAGACAGACAGACAGTTAAATTAAATGACAGTGTCATTGCAGTTCCGTTATGCCACCTGTCTGGAGGTGTTCCTGATGCTGATTGGCCTTGGCAGTGCTGCTCTTCATGGCATTATCCTGCCCCTCATGTGTGTGGTGTTTGGGCAGATGACCGACAGCTTTGTAATGAGTGGACAGCACTTCAATTCCACTGGTAGACGAAACTCTCACTGGTCCTTCTTTTCATGACTCTGTAAAATACTGCACTGCAGTCACATTGTTATCACAGCCTCCTTGTTTCTCCTCTCACTGTCCTCTGCTCTGCTGTGTCTGATCCACTCGTACCAGCAACACACACTAACACACCACCACCATGTCAGTGTGACTGCAGTGCTGAGAATGACCCACCACCCACATCATAGCTGCTCTGTGGTGGTCCTGTGGGGTCCTGATCACTGAAGATCAGGGTGGACGGAGGAGAATAAAGTCTGCAGAGAAACAGATGAACTACAGTCTGAATTATAGAACCACAAAGATCTCCTGTGAGATCAGAAGAGTTTACTAAAGTGTGTTCAAAGTAGAGAAACAAGAGGCAAACCTAATAATGTGACTCGATTGTGTTGACAGCTTCATTTTCACTTTTTGATCCTCGTGCGTGCAGGATTGTACCTGTGCAACACAGCTAGTTTTCCTTTCACCTTTCTCGCAGGAAACCTCAGCTTTAACCTCACCCTGACATCTTCAGCCTGTGTGGCGACTCCTGGATTTGATATCGAGCATGAAATGACAAAGTGAGTTTTCCTTAACCCTGGTTTACTACTGACACAACTCTGACCACCTCTGAAGGTGTCCTGTGGTCTCTGCACCAAGACTGACATTACAGCAGTCCCTTTAAGACCTGTAAGTTGTGAGATGGGACCTCCATGAGTATCAAGGTGCCCCCAGAACCAGGTCAGCGATGTCACTGACTTCATCTGGGAGTGATTTTAATGATGAGAAAGCACACCTTCCATTAAATGAACGTGGATGTCAGAGGGTGCTTGTGAGTGTACGGGTATCAGGACACCTCGGCTTCAGGTTCTGAATAATGAATGACTTCACGTTGTTAATAATGCATGAGGAACATCAGCTATCACACCATGTGACACTGGCTCCCCGTAGACAACCTGTTTGACAAGTTCCACAGAATGTTATTTGCATATTATGCAATGTTCAGCCACATCTTGCATAAGAATCCAACATTAGATCATTTAAGTCCTGCAAGGACATTTTTACACCTTTAAATTGGACTCTGGAGAACCAAAGACCTTAGTGCTGGATGGCAAATAAGTCTTGGCTTCCAAAAACCCAAATCCTCAAACTTTGAAGGCTCCACATTACAACTTACAGAACCTGCTTTGGGATCTGCTGCTGATGTCTTGGTGCCAGATACAGCAGGCCACCTTCAGAGGTCTCGTGAAGTCCATGTCTTCAGAGGTGTTTGAGCACTGTGATGCAGTCTTCCTCTGGACTCATCCCACTCAACTCATTGCACAGCTGAGCACTGACGGTGCTTTTTGATTGAAACATGGTCACATTTATGTAAATATTTAAATTCTGTTTTTACATCTCAAATGAAGACATATTTGAGGAACCTAGGATCTTATGAAAATAATATCTGGTATGTATGACTGATGTGAATGATGTCAAACTATGAAACAGTCCAACAGAACTGGCCTTGAGTTCTAAAGGTTAAAGTGACATTGTCATCTTCTCGAACCCCACAGGTATGCCTACTACTTTGTTGCACTAGGAGCTGGGGTGTTGCTCCTTGGAACATTCCAGGTCATGTTGTTCCTACTGACAGCCACAAGGCAGACCAAACGGATCCGGGAGAAGTACTTCCATGCTGTTCTCCACCAACAGATGGCATGGTTTGACACACACCCCATCGGAGAGCTCAACACTCAGCTTACAGAGTACGTTCTGTCAAGGTGTAGGGTCAACTGAGACCACATGATTGAGTCATGGGCTCTTCCATGATTGGAATGAGAACCTGCAGACCACATCATGCAGTCTCTTTGAGAAGATTAGGCACCTCAGATCTTCTGAGATTCCTTCTCCAAAAGCCTGCTGAGTTTAGATGGTTCACTCTTCTCTTTTTAAATCCAACAGTAACATAAACACCATCAACGACGGTCTAGGAGACAAGATCTCTATATTCGTCCAGTTCTTCTGCACATTCCTTGCTGGTTTTATCATTGGATTTATCTATGGTTGGAAGCTAACACTGGTCATCATGTCGGTCAGTCCACTGCTGGCAGCTTCAGCTGCTGTGTGGTCTAAAGTACGTATAGTGAAATGAGTTGTAAATGATTTATTGGGTGTATTGGTTAATTTCAAAATAACTAAAAAGCACTGCAAACATCTGACCTCCAGATTCTTGCCAGTCTTACCAGTAAGGAGCTGTCAGCCTACGCCAAAGCTGGAGCAGTGGCTGAGGAGGTTCTTGTGGCCATCAGGACCGTCGTGGCCTTCAATGGGCAACAGAAAGCTCTTGAAAAGTGAGCATTTGAGGCATGTCCTCTGATATGGACATGACAGTTCTGGGGACATCTCAACCAAACCTAGTGTCGTAATGAAACATAACTTTTTGGGTTCCAGGTATGAGAAGAATTTGATAAATGCAAAGAACTTTGGGGTGAAGAAAGCTGTCACCACAAATGTGTCTTTGGGTCTAACGCAGTTCTTCATATTTGGTGCATACGCTTTGGCGTTTTGGTACGGCACAAAACTCTCCGTGGATGAGCCGCAAAACTACTCCATCGGAAGAGTCATCACTGTGAGTTTGAAGATCAAACCTTTATAAAGGCTTATTCTGATAAAGAGTCCAGAGTGGGGGTTGTCCGGTGTAAATGGTATTATATGTGTCCATCCACAGGTCTTCTTCTCAGTGATGATTGGAGCATTTTCGTTGGGACAGGGGGCTCCCAATCTCGAGAGTGTTGCTAAGGCCCGTGGTGCTGCATACGTGATTTATAAAACCATTGACATGGTATTCCCATCATCAACTGGCTGCTCCAAACCAGTACTTATGAATAATGATGATGGTGATGCAGCCCGAATGCTGAGTCTCCTTCTCTTTTTTGTCTCCCAGCCTCGTCCCATTGACAGCAGTTCCAAGGAGGGTTTCAAGCCAGACAGAGTGATTGGTGACATTGAATTCAAGAACATCCATTTCAGCTACCCCTCCAGAAAGGATGTGAAGGTAATCAATAGAACCAGCTGGATCTGGCTTTCTGAAAATGAGCAGTGTTTATGATATACTGTTCTGTTGTAGATCCTTCAGGGGATGAGCCTGAAAGTGCCCCACGGGAAGACGATCGCTCTGGTTGGGGCCAGCGGCTGTGGGAAGAGCACCACCATTCAGCTGCTGCAACGGTTTTATGATCCAGATGGAGGAGAAGTAAGGAAATATTCTGTATCTGCTGGCATTTTTCACCCCTTTAAGTTCTAGCTATTTTGGAAGATGGAAGACACAGATGTGAAAGTACTTATCATTGTTTTGTATCACTAAAGGAAAGCAACCCCAAATACTGATGCTACCACCCCCATGTTTAACAGTATGGATGAGGTTCTTATGTTCAGGTTAGGCTTAGAGCTATGCAGTGTTGGTTGTGCACCAGACGTAATAAACACCGATTAATCAGCAATAATCCACGCTTTGAAGAACAGTGAGGAAGGGTCGGTTACTGGCTTCATGAAAAAAAAAAATTGTTAATCAGTTTACTGTTAAATAATTATTTAATTAAAATTTTATAATTGAGATATAATGTTTTAATTATAGTCAGTGAACAGGTATTTAATGGATTGTGACGATGTGTAATGCATTTATTAATTGTAATTACAGTTAATTTTGTTAATTTAATTTAAATTTTATAAACCTTTGGGAAACATGTTGTGAAATAACATCAACCAACCATAACATCATGACATTACGATGTGTTAGTGTGTGTTGCTGGTACGAGTGGATCAGACACAGCAGTGCTGCTGGAGTGTTTAAACACTGTGTCCACTCACTGTCCACTCTATTAGACACTCCTACCGAGTGTCTCCGCCTTGTAGATGTAAAGTCAGACACAGAAGCTCATCTGTTTCTGCACAGTTTGTGTTGGTCGTCCTCTAGTCCTTCATCAGTGCTCACAGGACGCTGCCCACAGGACGCTGTCGGCTGGATGTTTCTGGTCGGTGGACTGTTCTCGGTCCAGCAGTGACACTGAGGGGTTTAAACACTCCAGCAGCACTGCTGTGTCTGATCCACTCATACCAGCAACACACACTAACACACCACCACCATGTCAGTGTGACTGCAGTGCTGAGAATGACCCACCACCCACATCATATCTGCTCTGTGGTGGTCCTGTTATGGTTGGTTAGTTTAATTAATGCATTGTAAAGACTAACTGATCTATAACTGTATTATAGTAAGATACAGATCCTGCTTTCCTGATGAGGAACTCTGGTCTTGCAGGTGACCCTGGATGGTCGAGATATCCGCTCTCTGAATGTACGATGGCTGAGGGAGAACATGGGCATTGTGAGCCAAGAGCCTGTGCTTTTTGGAACCACTATTGCTGAGAACATCCGCTACGGCCGAGAGGACGCCACCAACGAGGACATCGAACGAGCTGTGAGAGAGGCCAACGCCTACGAGTTCATCTCCAAACTGCCAGACGTAAGAGGCTCTACAGTATCAGTGGTCTTCAGCCTTCCATATGGAGAGTTATCTTCCTACAGACTTTGGAACCAACCCAAATTTAATCCCAGTGATGGATGCTATAGGAGAGCTAGAACACCTTCACAAGAATTGTTCTGTAAGTTCAAAGAGTATAGCAGATGTGTGTCTGATTTGTTTGTCTGAGACAGAAGCTGGACACCATGGTGGGTGAACGAGGGGCTCAGCTGAGCGGTGGGCAGAAGCAGAGGATCGCTATCGCTCGTGCTCTGGTCAAGAACCCCAAAATTCTCCTGCTGGATGAAGCCACATCAGCTCTGGACACACAAAGTGAATCCATTGTGCAGACTGCCTTAGATAAGGTACTATTGACCTTCATTCTGGAGAACACTATGACCCATAAGAACTCTCCAGATATTAGACACACATTTTCATTTTCTCGCTGGTAATTTGTGCAGAATGAGAATTGAAATGTACATTGATCAGCTCCTCTTATCATTTCACCCTGATCTTCAATGATCAGGACCCCACAGGACCACCACAGAGCAGATATGATGTGGGTGGTGGGTCATTCTCAGCACTGCAGTCACACTGACATGGTGGTGGTGTGTTAGTGTGTGTTGCTGGTACGAGTGGTCAGACACAGCAGTGCTGCTGGAGTGTATAAACACTGTGTCCACTCACTGTCCATTCTACCTAATTGCTCCACCTTGTAGATGTAAAATCAGGGACAGAAGCTCATCTGTTTAAGCTATCACCCTTTGTTGGGGGAAATTCTTAATCCTGACCAGGATTAATCAAGAGTGTTGTTCTCCAGGCAAGAGCAGGTCGCACCACCATAGTGATCGCTCATCGACTGTCCACCATCCGGTCTGCTGATGTGATTGCTGGCTTCAAGGATGGTCAAGTGGTGGAGCAGGGAACTCACAGGGAACTCATGAGCAAAAGAGGAGTCTACTACTCCCTCGTCATGCAACAGGTACTCTGTAATAGTCCTGCAACTTTCTGATTAGACGAGGGAATCGAGGCTATGACAAGTTATAATACTAGAACTAGAACTTCGATCAAATTATATCAGGTTCCTAGTAGAATGTTAACTTATCTGTTCCCCAGACATCTGGGAGAGCAGCTGAACATGAAGCAGAGAATGAACCTCAAGAATATCTGTCCGAAGAAGACATTCTTGAGGAATCATCTGACGAAGACAATTCTGATGATCTGACAGTTGCAACAGCAGCCAATGGTGGCAGTGCCAGAAACTCGTTGAGACGCAGCATTTCTCTTAGGAGTAAACATTCCAGAAGCTCAAGGAACTCCAAATCCAAAAGGGACAAAAAGGACAGTAAGGTACATGCTAATAGGTTCAGTGTTGGAACTCATCAGAGTGGAACGCATGGTTCCTGTCATTCATGGATATCTCTCTGTTAGGAGGAAGAAGAAGTTCCAGACGTTCCTTTCGGCAGGATCCTGGCTCTGAACAAGACTGAGTGGCCCTACCTGCTGGTCGGCACACTGGCCAGCTTTGTGGGAGGAGGTGTCTTTCCCTGTGTGGCCATCCTCTTTGCCAAAATCATTGGTGTGAGTACTCTGTGCGTTTGGATTCTGGCTTCGTACCAAACAAATTCATTCGTTTGAGGTTTATCAGTTATTAAAATGTTTGTGGCTCAATTACATGATGTGCATTTATTTTGTGTCCAATATGATTGTTTCCCTGTAGGGTAACTGTAAATATGAAATTATGCAATTGCTTTGTGGTTTTACTGTTGCTAAGAAGTTGCTATGGTGTTGGTAGGTGGTTGCTATGCTGTTGCAAGTGGATGCTGAAATGTTGGAAATACACTTTGGAATCCAAAGTATGGAAATGTTGCTCATGTGGGTCTACCAGCAGTGGCAAAAATCCCAGTGTACAGATATATATACTATATATATATCAATCATATGAATAGTTCAGGTTTGCTTGTCTTCCTAATGCTGAAGCCTATGAAAGAGCTGATTTGTGTTCAGGTGTTTGCTGAACCCGACCCTGAAGTGAAGCGACAGAAGGCTTTGATGTTCTCCCTTCTGTTCCTCCTCATTGGAGCTGTGGCATTTATCACCCATTTCTTTCAGGTAGACAAAAACATATTCACCCTTAGATGTGGTAAATGTATATGCTGGTATATGTGTTCTTATACCAATATTTTAATTCTTAGAACTTTGTGGACAGTTACATGTCATTTTCTAGGCTAACCACTATTATTAATGTCTATTATTAATTCAGTTTCCAAGAGATATAAAGTGTTTTAGTCCTTATACACATAAAAACACAAGGGACCATCTCAAATGAAGACAGTTGAGTGTCCTAGATTCTCAAAATTAGACCATCTGGTATGTGTGTCCTATGTATAATGTGTCTCCTAGAAATACATTTCTATTTTTTGGTGAATAAAAGTACATGAAACTATGAAAACATCCCACAAAATTAGCCTGGAGTTGTAAAGTTTAAAGGACAAATAGGACAAAAACACCAACTTTAAAGTAATCTGGTGCCAACTTGGAAAGGTATATCTCCACTGTGGCCAGAAGGTGGTTAATATGCTGTTCCAAGTGGTTGCGATGCAGATGTAAAACAGTGTAGGTTGGCACGACTGTCAGAATTGTTCTTGCTGTACTATTGCTGTAGTTTCTCACATGGTTAGTGTGACATGGTTCCTCAGCAGTCACAGGAACCATAATACATTGTCATATTGGCCAACACTACCTGTGATCTTCCAGTTCCTAGTAAGGCTTCCATAGGTAAGGTTCACAAGCCTATGGAACAATGACTCGCAAACTGTTCCTCCAGGGCTACATGTTTGGGAAGTCTGGGGAGATTTTGACCATGAGGCTGAGGAGTCAGGCTTTCAAGGCCATTCTGAGACAGGTACTCTTCAACTCTATCTCATTATGCTGCTAATGAAGAACACTGCTGTTCCCAATCCTGCTGCAGAAGTTCTCCCTTGAATTTGATTTGATGCACCTTCTCTTGAAGATTTTGAAAAGCACTACTGTGATGGACTTTATCTGCTTGATGGTTTATCTCCATGTGTTTTTCGCTCATAAAGGAGATCAGCTGGTTTGATGACTACAACAATGCAGTAGGAGTCCTGACCACTAAACTAGCAACAGATGCATCATTAGTGAAAGGGGTGAGTGGAACACGGTGACTTTGCCACCAGAAGTGTAAAGTCCAGCAAATTTCTCTCTTCTATTTTGTCTTCTGTATCAGGCAGCGGGATCTAGACTGGGCTTGGCCACCAACTCTATCTGTGCCCTAATCATCGCCATAATTGTAGCCTTCATCCATAGCTGGCAGCTCACCCTTGTCATTCTTGCTTGTATACCCATCCTCACTGGGGCCAATTTCATCCAGATGAGAGCCATGGCAGGTCATGCCTCCAAAGACCAGAGTGCACTGGAATTGTCAGGCAAGGTAAGTGGGTTCATAACCCCAGCCATTTCCAGTTTCCTCACACAGTCCCAAAACAGCTGCTCTGTGGAGATGATCTGAATTGGATACTCCAAGCACATGGAAATTTGATTACGCCCCGATAGGGACTTGAACCCAAATGCTAGGAATGTTCTAACCACAAAGTCATCATATTATGGGAGGGATAACATTGGTATCCACTATACTACACCTAAATTGCTTGCAAACTAATGCTTATATTGTGCAGATATCCACGGAAACTGTGGAGAACTTCAAGACTGTGGTTGCGTTAACAAAAGAAGATGTCTTTTTCCGCAAGTTCAACGACAGCCTCAATAAACCATATCGGTAAATCTTAATTTTAGGACTTCATGTATGATTATTTCATTGCAATCATTGGAGCAGTGGTCTTCAACCCTGCTCCTGGAGAAGTACCTTCCATCAGACATGATCCAACTCTAATCCATCCCATCTGATCCCACTAATCACTGCCTTCAGAAGTCCTTGATTGGTTGAGGGTGGTGTGTTACATTTGGCTTGGAGTTGAAACCTGCAGGAAGGGAATTTTCTAGGAGTTGGCGACCATTGCAACACACTAAGAGTCACACTAAGACACTCTGTAATATCAATATTTCATGAGCAATAACTGTATCTCATGTTTCAGGTCTGCCTTGTGTAAAGCACCAATCTATGGGGTCACCTTTGCCCTTGCTCAAGCAATCCCTTATTTTGTCAATGCTGCAGTCTTCCGCTTTGGATCGTGGCTGATTGCACACTGCTACACGCAATTCCAGAATGTTTTCCTGTAAGTCTTGGTTGAGAAGCAAGCCTGCTGATTTGGCTTTCAGTCTGCTCTTACCCTGTGGTGTCTGCTGGTCTAATATACCAAAGACGTCTAAGAAATTTGAACAAGTGATAGACCAAAGACAAATCTCCCCATTAGGGTTTTTTCTGTGATTGTCTTCGCTGCCATGAGCATTGGCCAATCCTCATCGTTCGCTCCAGACTTTGCCAAAGCCAAAGCAGCAGCTGGGAGGATCTTAAACTTGTTTGAGAAAACACCGGAGATTGATGTTTGGAGTGAAGCAGGAGAGAAACCGGTGGGTGATGACCTTGTTGGATCTCACCTTATATACCATTGCTGAAGCAGATCAGTATGGATATGGTTCACCACATTGTAGACGAAGCTGATTTGTTTCTCTTTCAGATGAACTTTAAGGGTGATGTAGAGTTCCGCGATGTACACTTCTTCTACCCGACACGGCCCAACATTAACATCCTGCGGGGGCTTAATCTGTCAGTCACACAGGGTCAAACCCTGGCCCTGGTGGGAGGCAGTGGCTGTGGAAAGAGCACCTCCATCCAGCTGCTGGAACACTTCTACAACCCCTCCAGTGGGCAAGTGGTGAGTTTGGTCCCCATAAGGCCTTTTTACATGGTAATCATCATACTACACTTGGGTCACTGACCTTAAAGTCAGGAATTTGAATGAAATAAGTAACTGGGAACATTATGGACTTTTGTAAGAGGAACTGCTGGAGGTACAGTGTTGGCTGCTATATTTTGCTCAGTTTGCTGATGGGATGGACACTCGGAAGCTGAACCTTGCCTGGCTGCGCTCTCAGCTGGGCCTGGTGTCTCAGGAGCCAATCCTGTTTGACTGCACCATTGCTGAGAACATCCAGTATGGAGACAACAGCCGTGTGGTCAGTCAGGAGGAGGTGGTGGAAGCTGCTATGAGCGCCAATATTCATAACTTTATTACTGACCTGCCAGAGGTATGCAGTTTTGGTTGATTTGAATTGGATCTTGTGGGAACATAAATTCATTTGCTTGGCGTCTTGGCTTTACCAGAAGTTTGATAATAACATTTCAGCAATACAACACTCGCGTGGGGGACAAAGGCACTCAGTTGTCCGGAGGGCAGAAACAGAGAATAGCCATCGCACGAGCTCTCGTCCGCAAACCCAAAGTGCTGCTGTTAGATGAAGCCACGTCAGCTCTGGACACGGAGAGTGAGAAGGTCAGTGAGAAGCTTGTGATGATCTTAAGAATGTTGTCTCTTCACTGTTGCTGACGGAACAAAATATTCTGTGTCCAACACTTTAGAGAACAGCATAAAAACCCTTTAAACTTTAAACAGAAATGAATTAAATTTAGGGTTGGAAATGGTAAACACTGCTCCCAGCACCTACTAACAGCTTGGTCAGAACAATCTAGATGGTTGGAAGTTTGTTAAATCAACCATCCAGCCTGTTTGACCATAGGTATGATGAGACTGGGTGGTAGGATCTGTGCTGAGGCTCAGGATAAAATGCAGCTCTACAGGAAGGAAAATGATTGTTCAGAAGTTTGAACTATCACTGACAAAACATTTAAAACTACAGTATGTAGCTATGACTGTTAATAAATCATTAATATGCCAATCATTCCCAACTCCAGTGCACATCTCTGAAACAAGGGCTTGGTGACCACTGTGTGAGTCTGCATATGACCACTAGGTGGCCCTGAATACAGTGCTTTTCAGTCATCTGTTGCACTCTGCAAAAAGTGCATCAATCAAATGACACACAAATGGACGTCTGTTTTTGTGTTACTGGTCTTTCTGAGGCTTATTTTAGTAGTGAAGTGAATGATGATGATGGTCTGGTTCTGATGTCTGCTGTGGAGGGGTGCAGAAAGGTCAGTAAGTGACCTATCAGGTCTTGAAGTTGATGTTGACGCAGGAGAAATGGTCAAATGTAAGAATCTGAAACACTTCAACAAGAACCAGACTTTGAGGTTCTAGACAGCTGGGTCAGAATCTCCAAAATATTAGACTGGTTGTGTGAGGTGTTCATGGTACACATTTACAGAGGTGGGACAGTGTGTGGAGTGTTGCCCAAGGACTCTTATTGGTAGCACAGTATAGTTGCCCAGACTGGGAATTTAACCTCATGGTGTGGTGGCTCACTGGGGGTGTTATCTGTTGCACCATGCCGACCAGGTGCATCTTCAGTGGCATGCACAGGTCAGTACCTACGAAAGGTGCTCCATGAAAGGACAACTATGGTCATGGACACCCAAGACACGCTGATGCTCATGAAGGCCCCACCTCACCACTTACAGGACTTAAAGCATCTGCTGCTAATATCTTGGTGGCAGATATGGCAGGACACTTTCAGAGGTGTTGTGGAGTCCATGCCAGGATGGGGCATGTTTGGGCAGCAGTACTAGTTTTGACTAGTGCACAGGCTCTTCTAATAGTTATCATTCAGAGTCCTGATGTGTGTCCTTTTCTCTGCCCTGGTCCAGATTGTGCAGAAAGCTCTGGACGATGCTCGACAGGGACGAACCTGCATCATCATCGCCCACCGCTTGACCACCATACAGAATGCTGACATCATTGCGGTCATTCAAAACGGACAGGTGGCCGAGCAGGGCACACACAGTGAACTGATGGCCAAACAAGGGGCATACTATGCTCTGGTGAACGCCCAAGTGTCTCACTAACCACTAACCTGAAGCTCTAGGTGGCGCTGTTGTAACTGTTATTAACTGTTATCTGATTTTTTAAAACAAATACAGGACGATGACCTGCACTGGTCATTACTGGTCATCGCTGAAGCAACACAGTGTAAATACCATTGCTTTTAATATCATGTGATTCAATACTTTTATAAGATCGGTTCTGTGTTTGGAAAGGTTCTTTGGGAAAAAACTGAAGGTGCTTGGAGAACCGCCTCTTTGAAAGGTTCTTCAAATATCACAGTTATATCCCATTTTGAACTATTTAAGATGTAAACAGGGTGGGTTTGTTGGGTTTGATGTGAATCGCTCTGTTCTAGGTAACCTTACATAGTCAGAATTGTGGACAGTGATGGTGGATGGAAGCAGAACCTCTAAACCTCTAAAACCCTACAGAAAATATTTCAGTGACTTCTGTCAATGGTGGAGTTCTTATGTGCACTTTAGAACAATGTTTTCCTTTGTGGGGAAAAACCGTTAAAACAAGGACAACGGCATTTAAACTAATACAAGAACCTAATGGTTCTTTGAGTTGCCATTATTCTGCTTTTAGGACACATATTTATATTCTTATATTTATTTATTTGAGGGTGTATGTGGAACTATAAAAGGTTCTCTCACTTAACAGCAGTGGAACCCTTTTGTCTGTCTTATAAATAGAATTCCAAAATGATCTTCGACTAGCAGAGTTTTTTGGTGCATCACCCATCTTCACGAACCATTAAGACATGCAAAGAACCTTTCAAAGGAAAGGGTTATTTTTTTTTTGCAATAGTTCTTTTTAATAAAAGAAAATTTTGTACTTAGAATTTCTAATAGAATGTAATTCTGATACCGTGACATGATCCTGTTAATAAACTATATATTGCCTTAATAAAGAATTATGATCTTTTTAAGAATGAAAACAAGAAACTGCTAAACGCATCTTCAGCACCCACATTGTTCCACTGTTCCCTCATAAAGGACAGCTTGGTTTTAATCAGATCGTTTATTTTATTGGCTCAGACAGGAGTGAGTGAGCACTGCTTAAAGAATGTCTTATTAACTTTTCCACGCGTCGTTAAAGAACAATAAAATGTCAGTGGGAGGTTTGGCGTTTCTTGTCTTTCGTGTATTCCAGGTTCTCCGACATGTGTTGGCCTGTTTGCTCCGAGTGGAGTTCTTTAACAGCACTGTGGATCTTCTGCTGTGGTCCTTTACGTTGGTGTTTGGTGGAAATGTGTTGAACTTGTTCTCAAACCGAGACGGAGGGTGTTTTACGCGACACTCAGATAAATTCATCGGGTTTTCAGATAAAAATGTGAAAATTGATTTGATAAAGTTCATTCGTACAGTTAAAGCTTTGATTTACTGAAGAATTGAAGGCTGTTAGATAGATAGATAGATAGATAGATGGATAGATAGATAGATAGATAGATAGATAGATAGATAGATAGATAGATAGTTTGCCTTTTCACCAAAAAAACACACTTCTGTGGTAAAAATCAATTCGTTGATGAATCAGATTGAAGGTTAAAGGTATCCTGTAAACCATGCAATGATAAAACAATGATCCATTTTCATAAGCAGGTTCATTTACAATAACAATGAGTAGAGTTATGGTTCACGATTACTGTGCTTACAGTACTTCACACATTACAGATCTCTGTACAAAAACATGGTAGATATATTTGATAGCTAAGAACTCACTGTTATATACAATTACAGACGGTTCTAATAGTCTTAGTACAGACTTTCTCTTCACAATGTTCCCTTTTACTTTGTGTAAATTGTGAATCAGTAGTGTTTGTTCTAGACTGCATTACATAATATCAGACCTCATTTTTGCCTTTGAGTCAGTGTTAAATGACCTGATTTCAACACTGATTCAAGCTGATTCCTGATTTCAGAGTTTTTTGTGTTTATATATATATATATATATATATATATATATATATATATATATATAAAAGCATTTATATATTTAAGTACAATTCTGGAGAATGTAGTTCATTAAGTGCTAAATGACACGTTCACAACTGCTTTTCTTGGAACCTAGTAAACAACCCGTCTGTATCTGACGTTGAAATAATGTCATTTCAACACTGATTCAGGAATGACTTAATGCACAACCTAAAACAAACAGTGTTACTGTTCCACAATAACAAAATAAATAAAAACAACCAAAGAAAGAAGACAATTAAATATATACAGTATGATCAGTGTTGGACTGCGTAAACTGTAGTTTCCTCCTCTTGTGTTTGGATAAATGACACGTTTGACCACAGGGTGGCGCAGCATCTTCAACCCTTCCAGCTTCAGCATCATGTTGATCATGACAGAGATCACACCATGGAGTGTAGCAGCGTTCCTGCAGTGAAGTAACCACGCAGTAAAAGTAGAAGAACAAAGGTTGAAGGTCCAAAGCTACTGAATGTCTGAGAACTACATGGAGCTTCAGAGTCTATCCAGCATCTCCCAGCACAGGAGATGAAGTGTGTTAGAAAATAGACCTGAGCTCCGGAGTGAGAGGAGTGATATACAGTAAAGCACTCCAGGTTGACCCAACACGGTTCACTGAAAGCCAAGAAGAATCTCAGCCAATACATGTAGAATCCAGTCCTCTGATCCACCCAGCAGATGTTCCAGCGATAACGTCTGAACATTCAGAACGTAGGTGGACCTCTAGAGAACTTCAGGTGGTCTATGGTGGAAGATGAATCAGGTCTGTAATCAGAGATCTTCTCCTGGCTTATTTTAAATCATTAACATGTTGATTAGAGTTCAGAACCTTCAGCCTCCTCAGCTCTGAATGCTGGTGAATGTAGATGTTTAATTTATGGGCTGCAGGTTATCTGTCTTCGCGAGGTTCTTACATGGAACCTTTACACGAACAGAAGAGTTTAACAACAAATCAACAGCGTTTACTGTCCGAATGAAGATCAACAGGGTTAGAAACGTGTATCGAAAATGATCAATGTTAATTAAAGGTGTGTAAATGCATTGTTTAATTAAAGTAAAGCGCAAAGACCAAATTAGTGAAATACACTGTAAATATTTTAGTGAAAAATTAACTGTTAAATTTATAAACATTAAAATTAACTGTTGAACATTTAGGCAAGTTAGGCAGCACTGCATATTCACAAGGAGATAGACAGTATATATTCCATATTTATATTTATATTTATATATTTATATTTATATATTTATATTTATATATTTATATTTATATATATATTTATATTTATATTTATATATATACTGAATATTTTAGGGAAAATAGGTGAAACTGAAGTTTTCAATGAAAATAGACCAAACTGCACATTTTAATGAATCTAATGTGAATATTTTTAAAAATAAATGTATATATAATAAAAATGAAATGATTAAATAAATAAATGGCCTTTTTCCCTTTAAATCGTCACTGCTGTCTCTGAACTTTTAGTAAATTCGAAAATACCTATGATTTTATTATGATTTTCAAAAATGTTCAACATTGAATTAAACTAGATATATTATATTATATATTTTATATAAAATATATCTTAGAATAATTAGAAATATTTAACATTTGATTAAAGAAAGTCTGGGTTGTTTTGTTGCGAATAGACCGAAGCGTTTTATGAAACCTGGCAGTGAAAATTAATCAAAATAAACACGAATTAATGTTTAGTAGAAATAAACAGAGACGAAATGTTAGTGAAGACAGACAGTTCTAAATGTTCTAAATGTTCTAAATGTTCTAAATGTTCTAAATGCCGAGCGGGACTGTGGTTCTCCAGGACCAGGTTTGAGAACCACAGTACAGAAAACCTGGCAGTGTTGAAAGTGTATTGGACAGAACTGAACACTGTAATGAAGATGTGTAGAACTTAATTCTGTAATGAAACCTGGCAGCTCTTTAAACGAAAATGGATCAAACTCTTCATTCTGTTTAGAGATTTCAATGAAACGACGTGAAAAAATATATAATAACTGTACATTAAATTAATTCTACACGGTGTGTGTGTGTGTGTGTGTGTGTGTGTGTGTGTGTGGTTCCAATTTAAAAACCTCCTTTAAAAGATCAAATAAAAACAGAATGAACAGATTTTAAGAGAAATTAATTTCTCTCTGAAATATCCCCCAAAAAACATAAACATATACAGTGTAATAAACTTCCCACATTACTTTCACTGCTTCTAACGAACTACAAATAAAACAGCTAAACGAATTATAACGATAGTGAATGAATTAGTGTGATTCTGTGAATTTATAGTTATTTATTAAAGAATTTAGGGTCGTTTATGGGAGTCAGCATCTCTCAAACACAGTGGGGACAGTTTGGGTTAGAATGGTGAATTGTGATTGTAGTTACAGTTCAGTGTTATTTTTCTCCTGTGATGTTTCACAATGTAAACCCTTCCCTGAACACACAGCCTGTAGAAGCTCCAACGACATTAAAACGCAAAGCTGACAAGAACGGACTCCTCTTTGACTTTATTGAGTGTCTTCAGTGAGAGAGTCGAGGTGGAGAATAAGGCTGGGAAACCAATGCTTACATTGACATGCTCCAACAACAGCAGAGTCAACCCCCAAACTCTTTAAAGTGCGACTGTAGTGACGAGCGCAACGACACCAACAAAGTCCAGAACCCAGCGATAAATAAGACGTCTTGACAAGAAGATGCACAGCCGTACAATTGTAGATATTTACTAGAGTCAATATACAACTAAAAATACTATACAAAAGCAAAACGTCACCCAAACTCTTACAGCCGTGTCATAAACTTCCATAAACTATCCTACATGTCGTGATCAGTCTGTACATTCAGTTCTCAGCCATAAGAAATAAGTACATTTCATACAAACACACCCACATTTCTCTTCACTCTTCAGAGGAGCAGTGATGCCCTGTATGTGTCCTGTACACAGGCTATTTCAGAGTCAGAGGATCATAGAAATGGACAGCGGGCAGCAGCTGTGCCACTCGGATGGGTGTCAGATGAATAAAGTGCCACGGTTTGGTTTGGAAAAATAAAATCAAGAATAAAATAAAGCAGCAGAAACAAACGACTGCTGTGTCACGTCACTGATTGACATTAAAAAAGACTTGAGACCTCTGGGTTTACTCAGATACATACCTACTAATTATGCGCCCTGGTCCCCAGAGCTGGTCAGGGACAAAAGTGACCAGCTCTGTTTTGCGTCCACGTCTCGCCTTTTAGAATCCCAACACAAAATCCATCCAGGTTCTGGGTGGGCATAAATTAATTTGTGAAACCAGGTCATTTTTTTTGCCCAAGGAGAAAATGTACCCCCCTTCAAGTAATGGTCCATTTTTGCCCAGTCAAGTCAACTTACCCCAGGGATCAAAAAGAACCCCCCTCTGTCCAGGTCCACTTTTGGGCAAGGAACAAAATTAGACCCCCATTCTAGGTGCATTTTAACCCATAGGTGAAAACGAGACCCCTTCCCCAGTCTAGGTCCATTTTCCCCTCAGAGATAAAAATGAGCCCCCAGGCCAGGCAAAATTTCCCCACGGATAACAATGAGACCCCCTGTCCAAGCCTCCCAGTACAGGTCCATTTTCAACCACTGAGAAAATTGAACCCTCAGCCCATGGAGAAAAACAAGCCCCAATCCGGGTCCAATTTTTGTCCATGGAGGAAAACGAGGCCCCCAGTCCAGAACCTTTTTCTTATTCTGGTTTGGGGTAAGACACCCTCCCTGTCGAGGTCATTTTTATCCAGGTATTAAAATTACCCGTGGAGAAAATTGATCCTCCCAGTCTAGGTCCACTTTAACCTGTGGAACAAAAGGAGCCCCCAGTGCAGGATTGCTTCTTACCCTGGTTTGCAGTAAATTGTCCCCCAGTCCAGGTCATTTTTTTCGCCGTGGTTGAAAATAAGCCCTCCCAGTCCAAGGCCCCTCTTTTGTGCTGGGTCAGGATACACCAATTTCCAATTCCAGGGCCCCTTTAACCCATAGATAAAAATCAGCCCCAGTACAGGTGAATTTTTCCCCGTTGAAGAAAACGTGCCACCTAGTCCAGGACCCCTTTTTACTCTGGTTTGGGGTCTTTCAGTCCCCTGGTCTAGACCCCCATTTATTTTTTTTTACCCTGGTTTGGGATAAATCAGCCACCAGTCCAGGACCCCTTTTTAGCCTGGTTTTGGGGTGAAGTCATCAT
>CM067507.1:677112-697112 GCA_034509495.1 Acestrorhynchus altus | reverse complement strand
GTGTGTGTTGGAGGTTTGTTGGAGTGTGTGTTGGCGTGTGTGTTGGAGGTTTGTTGGGTGTGTGTTGATGTGTGTTGGAGTGTGTTGGAGTGTGTTGGAGTGTGTTGAGTGTTGGAGTGTGTGTTGGAGTGTGTTGGAGGTTTGTTGGAGTGCGTGTTGGAGTGTGTGTTGGGAGGTTTGTTGGAGTGCGTGTTGGAGTGTGTGTTGGAGGATTTGTTGGGTGTGTGTTGGAGTGTGTGTTGGAGGTTTGTTAGATGCGTGTTAGTGTGTGTTGTTGGAGGTTTGTTGGAGTGCGTGTTGGAGTGTGTGTTGGAGGTTTGTTGGAGTGTGTGTTGGAGTATTGTGTTGGAGGTTTGTTGGAGTGCGTGTTGGGTATGTGTTGGAAGTTTGTTGGAGTGCACGTGTTAAGTGTGTGTTGGAGGTTTATTTAAGTGTGTGTTGAGTGTGTGTTGGAGGTTTGTTGGAGTGCGTGTTGGGTATGTGTTGGAGGTTTGTTAGGTCACGTGTTGGAGTGTGGTGGAAGGTTTGTTGGAGTGCGTGTTGGGTGTGTGTTGGGGTTTGTTGGAGTGCGTGTTGGAGTGTGTGTTGGAGGTTTGTTGGAGTGCGTGTTGGAGTGTGTTGGAGGTTTTGTTGGAGTGCGTGTTGCAGTGTATGTTGGAGGTTTGTTGGAGTGCGTGTTGGGTGTGTTGGAGGTTTGTTGGAGTGTGTTGGAGTGTGTGTTGGAGGTTTTTTGGAGTGTGTGTTGGAGTGCATGTTGGAGTGTGTGTTGGAGTGTGTGTTGGAGGTTTGTTGGGTGCGTGTTGGGTGTATTTGGAGTTTGTTGGAGTCGTGTTGGGTGTGTGTTGGAAGTTTTGTTGTCTTTATTGTTTACCTCTGCTGTGTATGAGGCTACAGGACCTGAGTGAAATCATCAGGGTAGAGAAACTCTTATTTTGGTTGTGAATAAGGCAGGTGTTTGCCTTGTCTCTCTGTGGTGTGTGTGTGTGTGTGTTAATCTGATGATTGGGCAGAGGTTTACCTGCTTTACTCCACCTGTAGAACAACAGCCCTAATTAACCACAGCTGCTCACAATCAGACACAATACAGACCGAACTACAGCTAAAGCAGGTCCAGTCCAGAGCAGGACTGACTGGTCAAGTGGGAAAACAGTGGAGACACATTTCTCTGGGCACGTCCTGTATCCCTCCACCATTTAATGATCTGTAATGATGTCTGTTTTAGATCCTGAATCTTCTCAGACGACAGTGAGACACCAGATAACATCTTCAGGACGTTCAGGACTATATGTTAATGGTCATATGGCTGAACTGGTTCTCCTTACTGGTCTAGGTAGGCTGGATTGTGACTGCGGCTCAATGTGTTCAACAGGCAGGTCAGGGAGAGAGCAGCAGATGTCCAAATGTGTGTGTGTGTGTGTGTGTGTGGCCAGTATTGTGTGTGTGTGTGGAGTTGCCAACTGAGGCCAGGCCAGCAGAGTCCAGACACAAGAGTCCAAATGGTGTGTTATAGTAGCAGGAAGCACCGATGTGCCTGGATGATCTTCAGCCCCCACGCCACACACACACACACACACACACACACACACACACACACACTCACCCTACAATAGAAGTCAATGAGTTAAAGGATAATCCAGTGTGTATTACTCTCATCTATCTGCGTCTGTAGTGTAGCCATTGCCACCATCATTTCAACACTGAACCCAAAAAAGACTCACACTGACTCACACTGACTCACACTGACTCATACGGACTCTCAATGACTCACACTGAGTCACACTGACTCACTGACTCTCAATAGCTCACTTTGACTCACTGACTCACACGGACTCTCAGCCAGCTCCACTGACTCACACTCAGCTCACACTGACTCACACTGACTCTCAATGACTCACACTGACTCACACTGACTCACACTGCTCTCACTGACTCTCAATGACTCACACTGACTCACACTGACTCTCAATGACTCACATTGACTCACACTGACTCACACTGACCCACACTGACTCGCACTGACTCACACTGACTCTCACTGACTCTCACTGACTCTCACAGACTCACACTGACTCTCAATGACTCACACTGACTCTCACTGACTCATTCTCCCTGACTCACACTGACTCACACTGACTCTCACTGACACCTCTCACTGACTCACTCCTGCTGACTCACTCTGCTGACTCACTCTCACTGACTCACACTCACTCTCACTGACTCGTATCACTGACTCTCACTGACTCATTCACTGACTCACTGACTCACACTGACTCACACTGACTCTCACTGACTCATTATCACTGACTCTCACTGACTCATTCTCACTGACTCACACTGACTCACACTGACTCACACTGACAGGTCACACTGACTCATTCTCACTGACTCACACTGACTCTCACTGACTTATAAAAAAGTCAGTTATTTGTATTTCTAAAATCACATTCATGTTTTCCCTGATTTTGATTTTCTTTTCTGAATCTAATATTGATTCTGACGGATAGTTTTTGACCGATTATGAACCTGTTTTTGATTCCGATTCAGCTTCTGCTTATGATGCTACAATTTATTCTAGTTTTGATTCTGAGTTAAACAGATTCTGATCTGAATCTGATTTAGATTGGAGTGGTATGTGATCCTGAGTCTGAATCTGATTCTGAATTTTATTCTGGTTTTGATCTGGTTATATTTTATTCTGATTATGATTTTGATTGTAGATCTGATTTTGTGTCTGCGTTTGATTCTAATTTTGATTGCAGTTCTGAATCTAAAGGTAATTCTAAATTTAATTCTGTTTTGATTCCGATTCTGAATCAGATTATGGCTCCTGCTTTGAGATTCTTATTTTGATTCTGATTTTGGTCTTTTTAAAATTTATAATTGATTGAATCCTTGGCGTCATGACAGAGAGCTTATGAAGCTACCTGATGTCTAATTCCACTGATATTTATTGTGTTTGAGTGAAACCAGTGTCATCTAAACAAACTATTACATCATGTATGGGGTCCGGGTTCTTCTTTGTGGTCCTCTGCTCCGTGACGTCTGTGCAAATGAGAAAAGGTGAAATTTGTCATGTGACAACCTGCCCCACTTCTCCTGGACCCCGAGTCGTCCATCCTGATGTAATCAGTGCTGGGTGGATGCTGGATGGGGAGGGAGAGCGCCACAGATAATCCTCTCCATATCCCCAGGCACCTGGAGAAACCCCATCATGGGCTTCAGTGTGTGATCATTAGCATTAGCATAAGCACCTCTAATTAGGCAGCAGATGAGAGCCATTGGGGTCGTTTACAACACGTGGACATATGAGTCCACACGGGGACTTCTTAACACCAACAGGTCTTTGGATTAGGGCTGAAGATCACATGTTGTATTAAAGTTTACAGGTAAGTCACAATAGTTCTGTGGCTCCATATCAGGAACCTGGTGATTGTTACCTCAAACCCCAGGTGAGAAGAACGAGGAACTGTGTGATGGAGCTTCGTATCCAGGTTAAATGCACTGTATGATCTGAGGAAACAAGCTCTTCAGGAGGGCTCTTTAGTGAGAATGGTGATTCTCTATTACTCAAAGAATCATTTGAAGGGATTCTTCAACTTGTTCAGTGGATCTTCTCTGACATTCAGCTTCTTTAAGCTGCACCCATTGATGTCAAAGATGTGCAAATGCACACACAGCTGGTCTAGTCCTTGTAGAGAAGTGCCTTATTAGGAATAGGACTCTCTGGAGCAGATAAACACACATGACTCTATTGTCTCCATGTAGGACCAGAGGGTATAAAGACCCCCAGCATTGAGCTGTGGAGCAGTGGAACCGTGTTCTGTGGGATTGTTATTTTCAGGAGATCCTAGATTACTCAAATCTGTCTTCATTTTGATAATGTAAATATAGACAGAATTTAAATATTATTATGATTTGTTCTGATTTGCTGATCTTTTTTTGGTTAAATATAAATGTTAGGCTCGTAAATAAAATCTCATAAATAATTTAAACAACAATTTGCCAAAAAATAAGCCAGAAAGCGAGCCATAAATTCCTGCTGAACAACAGATCGACCAAGTAGCTCCACACGTGTGTGTTCTGACCCCTCGGTTACTACTTTTATAGTATGTTGATTGCAGTGTACAGTGCTCCTGTTTGTGGTTCCTCAGCCAATAAGTGAAACACATCTGTCAGCGTGCAAAGGGTTCCTGGGTGGGGTGACTGGTCTGGTCAGCTGGCCCAGTGAGGGTCATCCAGAAGTGGGCAAGCAGGCTTTGGAACAGGCCCTGGCACAGGTGTAGCGGCAGCACTCGCTGAAGGAGGGCAGTGGAGCGCAAACAATCATCTAAATGTCTGTGAGATGAAATGGCTAGTTAACAGTCTTTTGACTGCCCTAACCTCTTTGTCAGGGATCGATCGGCCAGCTGCCACGGCCTTAGTGTCCGTCTGAGTGGAAGCCTCCCTTTCTACGGGGGGGGGGGAGTGGTGGTAGTGAAGGGGTTCTCCCTGAAAAAGCTGTTCTTCTCCAAGTCTTTGTGCTTGTAGAAGAGTTCTCTCAAACAAAAACAAACACTGAAGCCTTTAAAACCTGGAACTGGCAGTGGATCACGATGATTCTGGTGAAAATGACGTGCATCAGTTCAGGAGCAGGAACTGTTCAGACATATTTGGTGAGAAAATCACATTTGGATCCTTTGCTGTTAGAAGATGTGAAACGAAACACTGAGAAGAACCAAAGGAGAACATCTCCCCTATAGTACGAAGAAAAAACACAAAGGCCCAGAAGGAGAACTTTGAAGAACATTATGGAGATCCACTGTGAGAAACCAAGACCCAAAATATGAACTCTCTAAGACCATGATGAAGAACCACCGGGAGAAAAGGCTGAAAAGGGGGAACTCCTTACACACTTCATTAGCACATTGTAGACTCAACGAGACGACTGTGACGACAGAGACACTCTAAAACCTCCTTCAGTGCTGCTCTCTAAGTGGGGGCCTGCTCTCAGTCAGCATCACGACAGACTTCAGCAGACTCACGCTGACCACTCTGTCCATCAGAGACAGTGTACCAGAGACCGGGCTGTATGAGAACAGAGGCAGGTATAGGTGAAAAGGTCTCTTTCTCTCGTCGTATAATCGTCACCGTTCGCCTGGAAATAACCCTTCATTTGTGTCTTGACAGTGAGTGACTTCAGGAACTTTAAGGTTCTGAACAGGAAACCACTGACTCTCTGGAGCAGCTGTGAGCACATAACCCTATGGTCACTGTCCCCACAGCCAGACAGGACAAATATACTGTGTGACTCAAAGAACCCTCAGTGCTGTATGGAACCCTTTTCATTACAGTGGAAGAGCTGTGTGCCGAAAGCTCAAGGCTCCAGTCACTAATGGGATTTGAACTCATGCCCTTCTGGTTAATGGCTAAACATCAGAAGACAAATATCTCATTTTCAGTAACATTTTGGACATAAAAGATTGAATCTCATTTTTTACAGTGTAAGCTTCATATGAATAATAAAATAAGACAGTCGGAAGAGGTATGTACTCAAATCCAAGATTACAGTTTTCTAATCCATACAGTACATTTTCTGATTAAAGGTTCAATAAAGTCAGATTTTCCAGAACCTGAAGAGGAGCATGTTCAGTCCGTCGTGAGGTTGGAACCTGTGCCTTTCTGGCTCTTATGTGAAGTAGGTCTCTGAGACACACACACACACACACACACACACACCTAAACCAAAGTGTTGTAGTTGAATCGTCACCATGTATGCCATGTTCTAAACCCAGAAGAACAGCTCCTTTAGAGACGGTGTTTGGAGAACAGATGCCCTTGCTGCACCAGTTGGTTTTAATTACAGAGAATCAGCGATTTCCCACTGGACACTCTGTCTTGACCCATTAAGTTGCTTTATTGTGCAATGAAGACACTCCCTTGTCCTTCCCGTGCCTGACAGTTGTTTTTGTTTTTAATCACTCAGCTGGCTGATAATTTATGCCTGATTGTCATGGAGAGAATGTAGATATCACACCATGAAAATCATAATGACTGCATGGAGGTCATCGGCCAGCCTCATTAAGCGGAACAGTGGTTCTTCAGAGAGCGGCCCGGTTCTCGTATTCTCAGATTATGCTTCCTTCAGGACACTAATCTTCATTGTCGCTCTTAGTGGGAGAGCTCATTTGACTGGTAACAGTGGAACCAGGTTTATTAACAGGTTTCCACAGTCGAAGAAAGCAAGTGAAGAACCGCAGCTGTAGCATATCGGTTCTCCAGAAAGACGCCTGTGGCACTCAGACATGTGATCATGTTCCGCTAGTCGCAGACACTTTAGGAGATGAAGGCCGAACCGTCGGCGAGGTGGTCACCCCGGCTTCACTGTAGGAATGACATCATCATATCTGGAAATTGACTAACAGGCGTGCAATGAATTATGCTGCGTGGGCAGAGAGGACCTGCTGTTCTGAACAATCACAGGTTGATTTTCTGCCCTGTTTTGTTATTATTTAATACGTTTAACATTAAATAGACATAATAAAGAAAAAATACATATATTCAATCATATTTCAAATAATTTGATGGAATAATCAATAAATTAAATATCAGTTTATCAAGTAATTTGACCGAGCATTTAAAAATGATTCTTATTAATGTATTTATAGGGTTACTAATTCTAATTCAACAGCTATAATAATAATAATAATAATAATAATAATAATAATAATAATAATAATAATAATCATTATCATCATCATCATCATCATCATCATCATCATCACATCCATCCTTAAAAACAACAACAATAATAATAATAATAATAATAATCATAATAATAATAATAATGATGATAATAATAATAATGATGATAATAATAATAATAATCATAATCGCAATAATAATAATAACAATAATAATCAATAATAATAATAATCATAATATATGATGATAATAATAATAATAATAATAATAATAATAATAATAATAATAATAATAATGATAATAATCATAATAATAATAATAATGATGATAATAATAATAACAATGATAATAATAATAATAATAATAATAACAATAATAATAATCATAATAATAATAATAATAATAATCATCATCATCATAATCATCATCATCATAAAAACAACAATAATAATAATTATTATTAGTAGAAATATTATACCTATTACTTATTTTGATGATTTTGTTCAATTTACTGTTCTATTATTTTTTTATAACAAAATAGAATTAAATATATTTATTATGTTTAAAATATTTATTTACATCAACAATAAAACAAATTTAGCAATAATTGTTCAAATAATTTCATACGACGTAATATTCACAGTATATAATATACATTTATCTGATGTAATCTGACTAAATATGTCAAATTATGATTAGGTTTAAATTATATTTACTTTTAAGTGGTTTATTATTTATTAATGACATTGTTTTTGTCATTGTTGTTCATTTATTTATATTATTTTATTTCAGCTGCTGACGCACCAGTACAACAGGCCATTTCAGTTATCACGGGGGATGGATGCAATCAAATCCTCCTCGCAGCAACGTACTGACATCTCCTCCCACAATAGTAGAGGCTGGTACTGCAGCAAAGGAGGACAGACATTCTGTTCATCGTTGTTTCTTGTGTCCACAAACTTTGGGACATTTGTTTAGGTGTATTTTTTTCTGGGGAACATTAATCCTTTCCATGACCATCATCTGAGATACTGAATCCATGACACACACAGACACAGACACAGACACACACACACACACACACACACACACACACACACACACACACGGCAGGCGGCTCGGCAGCAGGCGTGATGACATGTTAAATTACGGTGGTGATGTATGGCTTAATGAACCCTGTTGTGTTGATCACACTCCACATTAATCAGCCGCTCGGCCGAGCTCCCCTATTCTCTCACTGCTCCTCTGATAAACTGCAATTTCATTTAACCTTGGACAGCAACTTTAATAGCTTCCACAGGACAACTGTCAATACCTGCTGGGGTATATGGTGATTAAATTGCATGGAGAGAAGTATGGTGTCCTGCTTTCTTTACTATAACCCCTCCACCCCACCTCCTATACTCAATACTCCCCACAGTCCCCTCACACCCCCATATTCCTGTATACTACCCCCAGTACCCCCAAACCCCACCCCAAATCTTGGGTAGTCTTCTGAAATGTGGACACCAACAGATGGTAAAGCTTTCTCTCTCGCTGTCATCTGCACAGATTTATGTCCCGGAATTAATACAGTCATTCAAATCTCAGCATCTGCCCATTGACTTCTAATAGAAGTGAGTTTAGAGTCGGTGTGAGATTAGGGTGGAGAACGGTTGGGTGCTGCTGGAACATGTATGAAACATTTACAGTGTCCTTCTGTATATCTAACACCGATGTAATAATAATAAGTAAAAAAAAAAAGGTGGACTATGCAACATGACAACGACCCAAAATATTCCAGTGCATCCACCAAGGAATGGCTCACAAGATTAATTCAATCCTGGATCTTAATCCAATTAATCTCCTTTCAAACATCACACAGCTGAACGGATTCTTCATGGAGGAGTTATAGGAGGAGCAACACTGACGCGGGAAATGGGATCCTACAGCAGACTGTCAAAGAAATGTGTACTGATGGTTATGGGAGGAACATGTCCCAACAGTGCAATGCCCCCTGCTGGGTATGGTGGTATAGGTCGGGGTGCCCATGCTGACACCTGTCCACCATCTCCTGCAGTGAGGAACTTGAAGTGCTGTAAGAAGGTGGTCTGGTCCTATGATTCCTGTTATTTTTCATACTGATGTACTCTCCAATTAAGGGACACTGGAACACGTTCAATTTGCAAAGGCACCACCTTACAATGTAAGGGAGGTCTTGGGTTCACAGATTCCTGTTTTGGTGGCACCTGGAGAGTATGATGCAGGTGGTCAAATGTTTTGGCTCAAATGATCATCCTTTATTAGTCCCGCAGTGGGCAAATTCACAATTCATTGGTGTGTTTATATGTGTATATTGGCAGTACACAGGCTGGACCTCTCCTGTCCTCCCCCTGAGGTCCGGCCTTCTAATCAGGCCGAGCTGCTGAGCAGCGGCGGTTGCGGCGGTTCCAGCGGGAGCAGGAGGGTGTAAATAAGGCTATGCTAATAGAGCTCGGCTCGCCGTGTCATTTATTATCAAGGATTTGTTTACTGGAGGGTAATTGATGGTGCCTGAGGGACAGTGGAGAGTCGGACATGAATCAAAAGCTCGACGAGGCTCTTGATAAGGCGCTGAGAGTCGCTCGTAATTAAGCGGGGCACTAGAGACCAATTGTTTGCAGAATGATTTGGCCGGGGCTAATTGACACTAATTGTTTAATGTGATTTCCTTGCCTTCCTTGGTGGCGCTAAGTCAGACCCTGCCGAGCAGTCATCCACAACTCGCTATTAATGAGGGACGATGTGGCTGTGTGTGGAGGGGGGTGACAGCTGGAACACTGCTGGACATCCTGGGCTTCAATTGGACCAATGAACACACTCTAAATGTAGGTATTGTGATATACACTGAGGGGGAGGAGCTACAGTCTCTCTTTAGGGGTGTTATGTAAATGCCTCAAGGCGTTTGACCCATTTGAAGTACCCAAACCCCATGTACCCAAGCATTTAGTGAAGGGGGTAGAGATGAAGGTCCTCCATGTCTAGTAGGTTTTAATTTGGTCAGGATGAGCACGTGAGGGTCGTAAATCAAACCCCTAATCCTGGTGGGACTCCTCTGCCTGGCTGTCCTGCAGCACTAACAGCTGGGCTGCCGCAGCCTTTGCAATTTACCCACAGCATCTACCACGTTCCAGCTGACTGACGTTTAATAGCTTTTAATGGCCATATTACTTATAATTACTGGGTCAACAGCAGCAAACGTGCTTCACGCCTCATTAGCTAAAGATGTTCAACAAAAGGTGTCTCTATATTTAACATTAGAGGAGAACAGTAAGTCATGTTTGGAGGCAGTGATGCAGCGCTCTGTAGAGATAATGAGAACGGAGGTGTTCAGACTGGAGATCTTCCTGGAGCTCGGCAGAGCGGCTGTGTTATAGCTGTGTAATAATCAGACAGGACATCATCTGCTGGGCCAGATCCACTAAACACATCCAGCTCCACATTACGGTGCACAGAAAGATTGATGTACAGAATGATGGACAGATGGATGAACAGATAGACAGATACAGACAGTCCTGTAAGACCTCCACATCTACTCTAATCATCATTAATAACTCGTCTTCGTTTGCGTTAATTAAAGCTACAGCTCTAATGGTTTGGATCTAATGTTGATTAGTTCTGCTCGCTCCATCAATACTTCATTTCTTACACATGTCCAGGAGAACTTCCCCGTTAACCTGGATCTGCAGGTCAGAGCAGAGCAGGCCTGGTTAGATCAGCTTTCCAGACCTGATCTGAGTGATACCAGCAAATTCGAAAGGAGCATTTCAGGACATCTGTCTGTGAGCTGAATCTAAGAGAATGTGGATCATGCAACAAGACAACAACCCTAAGCACACAAGTTGTTCTACTAACGTTTGGACCTGCAGCCATGCAGATACGAAAGAAGAAAAAGAGACAGACAGAAGGGAAATATTCTCAAACGGGGACAGACAAGCTGATAGAGGGTTAGATAAACAGACAGACTGTAACAGGGCTGTGTGTGTGTGTGTGTGTGTGTGTGTGTGTGTGTGTGTGTGTGTGTGTGTGTGTGTGTGTGCGTGTGTGTGTGTGTTAATATATGTATTGTGTGAATCAAGGATAAAAAAATAAAAAATAACAGCGTATTATTAATGCAACGTATCATTCTTCATCTTCACCCGTCACACAGAGTGATGTTCCCTCACCGCCTGGTTCCGCTGGACCGTCTCTGCGCAGAACCTTTATTTAAATCTGAGTTTTCATTCATCACTCCGGCGTCTCCCCTCAATGAAGAGTTTCTGATTTATCGGACTCGGCCGTCTTTACTTTGTGCTAATAATTGGATGCTATTGAAAGGATGAGTTTCATTGATCCGGCGGGCGACTGCGGGCCCGGACTGTCAGCAGGGTGTGTGTTGCGCCCGATCAATGGCGGTGAATCTTCCCCCCTGCTTTTTATTTACTCCGGCCGCCATTGATTGAAACGTGCTGCAGCGCGAGCAGATATTGTCACAGCGTGGAGATCTGCAGATCCTCCTAAGTGGTCAGGCCCATTAGCTGGGGTCCTGGTTCTGCTGGCCCTCATTAGTGTGATTACACAGGTGACCTTTGGCTTCTGGATGAGAGCGTTTAGAGACGGATGGATGTTAGAACACTGCTGAACACAGGTTTAGTACATCAGGTTCGGGTTAGTGTACTGAAACCTTCAAACTACACCTTTAAAATGGTTCTCCATGGGTTCCATAGTGGAGACAGTAGTCTGTTCTTGGAACACTGTTCTCCAATAAAGTGGTTCTTTGAAGAATATGTTATTTATACCAAGAACCTTCTATGAAGGTGAAACTCACAGATATAACTGGTTTAGAACCTTTGCTACAGGAAAATGAGAAGGGAGGGGCTGTTTGCTCATTTTCTTTAGTCACACAGTGTTCAAATTTCAGAATAAAAGTCCTGAAACAGGATAATACTCATACATACATAAATAATAAAATAATAAAGGACATTCAGGATGTTTTATTATTTTATTTGGACCGCTGTCAGGTATTTGAATAACCTATTATAAATATTCTGATAATCTAATCATAACTCATATTCATAACTATGGAGTTTTTAGTCCTTATAAGCAAAAAATCCCCACAATTACAGGTGTGAAATATTAATATTTACCTCTCAAATGAAGACATATTAGAGAAGTCTAGGATCTCCTGAAAATAACAATATCTGGTGTGCATGACTGTCTATAAATACAGAAATGGGAATAGAATAGAATAGAATAGAATAGAATAGAATAGAATAGAATAGAATAGAATAGAATAGAACTTTATTGATCCCTTGGGAGGGTTCCTTCAGGGAAATTAAGGAATAAAAGTCAAACTACGAAAATATTCCACAAAATTGGCCGAGAGGACGTGATCTTAATCTTCTTAAACTTCTTCAAACCAGTCCGTTTCTGGAACATGGTTCTTCAAGAAAGAAAGAGTGGCTCTTTGAAGAATCCATTATTTACACTAAGAGTTAAACGACCTTTGAGGAACGTCAGGAGAATCCCTAAAGCTCTGTTTCTGCAGGAGCAATGATGCCGACGCTCCTGTCAGGTGGTGTCCACAGTCGCTGGAGGCTCTTCGTTTTAATCTGGACTTTTCTAAAACAGACCTTTTTTCTGAACAATCAGAGAGATAACCTGGAGAACGTGCTCGGTGATCCTGCCTTCTACCTTTATGTCCCACATACATACACTCGGGGTTGGTGGGCCAGCGAGGGAGCGTCCAGTGTTCATATATCCCATCTTCAGAGGAGCTTGGAGGAAAGGTCACTTGTTGTAGCCCATCTGGGACTCTACAGGCTGAATGTAATCAGTATATACTTGTTATTCCGGAAGCCCGGTCTTCCTTTTTTCCCTGTTCCTTTATTTGCAGCTCAGAGAAGTTAATTTCCCTTGTGACCTTTGTGCAATAAAACAGTATTATCTGTTAGCAAATTAGGTTCCTTCCTGGAGTTTTGTCACTAAGGTGATCACTTATAAGTTTATTTCCTTAATTAAATAAAGAGCTGGGGTTAGACTGGGGTTGGGAGGTCTTGTCTATCTGAATGATCTCATGTTCTCTCCTGCGTTAGATTTCTACGCTGCTCACTGGCACTTTTCCAAACTTTCGTCATTCCTAGTCACGACATTATCTAGAACTCCCACTTAACACAATGCCTGTGAACCTCAAACACTGTTGTTCCTCCTTCAGAAGAATACCCAGTAGAACCAAAACAGAACATGCACTCTTTATATTTGCACACCCATCATTTACATAACTCCGCCCACCAGAGAAAGCCCTGTCCACTCAGAGCTGGTGAAATGCTATGCTGACTTCAGGAGAACATGGCGTTGTCGATACTGGAGAGCAGCCCATCATCACCAGACACACGAACCAATCGAATGTCAACCGAATGTCGAGATACAGCTATTAGGACGGAGGAGGTCTGAACATCATCCTCACATTTCTATTACTTACGTTTATAAATTATGTTTAAAAGTTATTTCTTAGTTGGTTACACTGAAGATCAAACATCCAGATATTTAAATATGTTAAAGTCAAGGGTGTTGATGGGGGGGACCAGAGGGGTGTAAAGCCCCCCAGCGTTGAGCTGTGGAGCAGATAACTGTGTTCTCTGGAATGATGGAGCTCCATACAGCACTTTGGTTTGGGATGAATATGGGATTTGACGATGGGATGGGGTGAGGGTCACATAACATCTTGACCTCACTAATGCACTTGTTGCTGAATGCAGTCAAATCCTTACAGCAATGCTCCCGTATCTAGTAAAAAATCATCTCTGGACAGTAGAGACAGTTACTCTCAACAAAAGGATGAACTCAGTTTAATCCCCTTGTTTTCAGGAGTGAATAAGCAGGCGTCCCAATACTTTTGTTCATAGTGTTTCACGGCAACAAACAGAGCTCTTGTTAAGACAGAAGCCGTGACTAATTGTGCCAAGAGAGCGCTCACACTGACTCGCACTTCTAAAGAAAGCTGACGCAGGACGTTGCATGACGACCGTTTCATCAGCCCACTCGAAAGCATGAGCCGAGCTATTGTCTGGCGTCACCTGAACTGTTCGCATTGAAAAGCGTTAAGCGCTGAAAGCATTATGAGCCAAATCTGCCACCCAAAGCCGCTAATGTGGCGACTTCACATGGCACAGCACGAACATGTGCTATTTGATAGCCTTGGGTTTCTTTCAGCCATTCAGGTCGTCTAATCCTTCCCCTCGCTCCTCCACTGAGGCCCGGTTTGTCAGTTGAACTGGATCCACGGCCCCGTCGTCGAAACAGCGCGATCCTAATCTGCCAACGTAGAACACAAGACCTTTCCAACTGTGTTCTTCTCTGTCAGGAGCCTCACGTCCAGCAGAGCAACACAGGAGGGTATTTCAAGTTCAGCAGGTCAAAATCCACCCAGAACCGGTTCAGACTCAGCTGAGACCCGCTGGACCTTAATTACCTTCCCCTGCAGTGTCACCAGAACGTTGTTTTAATGTTTGCTTGCCATTTGAAGGTGCTGGGTCACCTCAGATATGCATTTTCAGTGTTTTTATCTTCTTTATTTATAATATAACAACAGTGTAGTTTCATTTAGTGTGTTTTATCTCTTTAACTGTTGCGGGCCCACAAATCGCGGATCTCGGGTTCTGAGAGTTAACCCAGATTCTGACCTGCAGGCCTGAACAAAAATGTCCAGATGCCCTTTGACCCACTTTCACACAACTTTTTATATGTTTATATGGTGATAACCTGAAGAAAAGAAGATCTAAAAAGTCACTTTTCCAAATATATATTTTTAAACAACCCAGAGACCTGTGTGAGAATTTCCCAGGTGTCTGTGTGTGTGTGTGTGTGTGTGTGTGTGTGTGTGTGTGTGTGTGTGTGTGTGTGTGTGTGTGTGAGACGTTCTGAGGGTGAATGCAATGCTTAACTGACCTGTGGAATCCAGCTCATTATCTCCTCCATTGTGCCACTCTACTTCCTTGGCCCCCATTCACACCCAGCCTGCTATTTCATGCCCCTTCAGCCCATTGTGCGGCCCCCGGGGGCCCCGGGGCCCAGTGGCCAGCGGGCTAAAGGGCGGCCCCTGCTTTGTGTTCCCCTCTTCGCTCTTCACGCGCCTGGCAGGGGACTTCCTTTCTCATGTCACCGAAACCGGCACGGCCCCTAATCCGCCCGGCCGCGCCACCCGCCAGGCCTGCTGGGAAGAGCCATTGAAAAAGCGGCCCCTAATGGTTCGTTAATAAATCGCTTCCATTTTACGCTCGACGCCTCAGACCAGCGCAGAGCAGGCGGAGGAGGAATAACACAGATGTTTGACATGGTATTTACTGTAGACAGACTGTAGACCGTACAGAGACAGGTAAATAGAGCCTGTTTACATCTGACAGGCTTTTTGGGGTTTTCACTTCTCCACATGAAAAGTCGCAAACATACCCAACATGCATTGTGTGTGATGAGATTGGATCATTTGAACCACACTCAGTGGTGCTCAGAGACGGAGCTCTTTTCGGTGACCGTGTTATCATGACTGAATTAACATGCTTTCAGCGCATCCTGCGTTTCGCCATGTTTCTGTCAGCAGCATGTCCCGTCCTCATCCTCGAAAAACTCCGTTATCAAAAACACCCCTGTGTGTGAGGACGGGATCCTCTTCTCTTTCGGTGGAAGAAGATGGGTGGAGCTTCTGCTGATGATAAGGTCGAGAGCAAAGGTGCCTTCCTGACCTTTAGGAGCTCTTTCTTTGAGTTGAATAGTTTGGCTGAGCTTCATCACGACAGCTTTAACTCCAGGACTGATCTGTAGGAGCCACAGAATAATGAATGAATGATATTGATGATGAAATTGTGTGTGTGTGTGTGTGTGTGTGTGTGTGTGTGTGTGTGTGTGTGTGTGTGTGTGCTGGGTTAGGGCACTCCGAGGGTTAGACTGGTGTTCCATGTTGACTGGGACAGTGCAGGGGAAGTGTGTGTGAATGAAGCTCAGCGGGAGCGGTCAGGGTTGTTAGGGGCGTCGGCAGCACACAGGGCTAATCTCGTTAAAGTGTGACACACAGCCAGAGGGAATGGAGGGGTGGTCCCAGGTTTTTTTAACACCCGGTCAGGGTGTGCTGTCATACATATCCAGCATGTATTACGTAATAATGCAGTATGTAGTATATCGTGTCATACACGTATGAATGTGTATGAGTGTGTATACATACAGTACATACATCTATATATAGAAACAGATGAGCTTCTGGTTTTACATCTACAAGGTGGAGACACTCGGTAGGAGTGTCTCACAGAGTGGACAGTGAGTGGACACAGTGTTTAAACACTCCAGCAGCACTGCTGCGTCTGATCCACTCGTACCAGCAACACACACTAACACACCACCACCATGTCAGTGTGACTGCAGTGCTGAGAATGACCCACCACCCACATCATATCTGCTCTGTGGTGGTCCTGTGGGGTCCTGATCATTGAAGATCAGGGTGAAAGGAGGAGAATAAAGTATCAGAGAAACAGATGAACTACAGTCTGGAATTATAGAACCACAAAGAGCTCCTGTGTGATCAGAGGAGCTGATAGGATGGACAGAGAGAGGAGAAACAAGGAGGTGTAAAATGTTCTCAGGAACTATGCTGAGTTATGGAATTTACTCCATATTTCAGCATAAATTAAATATAATCTATCTTCTGAACATCTCACCCTGCAGCCGTGGTGTGCCATGTTTACGTCACTGAATGGAAAACATCGGATTCTGTAGAAGGAGTGGAGTGTGGGAGGATTCCAGGAAGCCTATTTTTTATATTTCTGGACTTTTGCTTCAGAATTTATGAGTACAGTAAGTTGGCGTAACTGAATTAAAGCGCTAATTAACTCTTTTTTAAATTCTTTTTGGCTGTAAGTTGTAATTTTCTCCGGCTGTGGGTCATGTGGCTTGTCAGAGTGGAAGTGTGAGTGGGTCAATTAGTGTGTGGGAGGATCTGTGTGTGTGTGTGTGTGTGTGTGTGTTTGATATCTGTGTGGTGGTACAAATACACCACAATTAGTGAGAGAGGAGAGGGAGAAATAATAAAACAGCATTACGTTTGATCTGACCATTACGGTCATTATGGGAGTGAGTGCTAAGTGCAATCGGTGATTCCATTTTCTTCCTCAACAGATCCCGTGATTGAGGTCTGAATTCCTGGGAATGCTGGATGGGGCTGTTAATCGGCTCTGATTCTTTTGGAAATGACTCGGACGCTTGGCTGTGGTCTGCAGCCGCGGGAAAGAGCTGCTATTACCTGCTTTGTTCACCTTGAGCGATCTGCAGCCGCTGCTCTCTCACTCAATCGATGCAGTGTGTTATCCCCACACACACACACACACACACACACACACACACACACACACACACACTGATGGAGCAGTTAGAGCAAACAAAGAGCTATCAGAGCTACTAAACACACACACACTACTGACAGGGGTCAGACGTCAAACACTTCCAACATGGCTACTGTCAGCACTAATAACTGAGAGAGAGAGAGAGAGAGAGAGAGAGAGAGAGAGAGGATTACCATAGGATCACTATAATACCATTATAGACCCATAGTGGGACCACTAGGATTGCTCTATGACCACCATAGCATCACTCTGGAACCACCACAGGAAGACCAGAGGACCACTGCTGGACAAGCACAGGAACTCTGTAGGACAACCACAGCATCATCATAGGACCACTGTGGGGTCACAAATGGAACACTGAAGCTACTGTATAAGAGCAACATAAATAAACATCAAACAAACATATCAAACAGGATATATTTCCATAGTTATTGTAAAAGGTTCCTGTCTGTATCGCTCTCTCCCCTCTTAGAAGATAAAGATTTAAAGAGAGAGAGAAACAGAGGGAGGAAGGGAGGAAGGGAGGGAGAGAGGGAGGGAGAGAGGCAGTGGCTGCTGCTCCTGCTCTGAAGTTTAGGGCTCGGGTGCTGCTGTGGGGTCATTTGTCACGCTGCTGCTCCCACAGGGCTCGATACGGGGGTCTGAAAGGTTCTGTAGGTCGCTTAGTTTTGCATTCAGGTCGAGCGAGGACAGAACATAATCACAGACATGTTTTCAGAAGGTAGAAGCGTTTCATCTTGTCTGGCTGGAGCAGAGGCATCTAATTACTGCCCTTCTGCTGGATTCTCCTGAATGTCTGAGGGGGGGTTTGGGGGGGGGGGTGACTATGGGGACTTCCAATCGCTTTATATATTAAGCCATACTCTGGAGTGATGCCATAAAGAACCTTCTGAAGAACTTTAAAAAGAGCTTCATCAGTAAAAAGGGGAATTTCAACAATTAATAATACATTCCAGACAGATAAGGTGTGAGCGCTGGAGTGGGTTCACTCGCTCTTCTGAAATTCCTGAAATGAGTTCGGACGTTGTAATTACAACTCGATGGACTTTTATTGGAATGTTTTTATCCTGTTAGGATCATTGAATCTCAGCTTCTGCAAAATCACTGCTCTAAACAGTTCTTAAGGCAGCTCTGCCTCTGAGGCAGAACAAACACAAGTGGTTCAATACTGAATTAAAATAACCAGCAGGCAGAGCTTTAGACACATGTATCTGGACCTTGATGCTTTCCATGTGGACGTGTTGCAGGAAAGGATTTAGTTTTGGTTGGTTTCTCAGAAAAATGCTGATTCTGCAGGTTATTTGAACTGGTTCTTCTCAGAACCAGTTGTGTGTGTTCTGCCTTAGAGGAATGCTGCCTTCAGAACTGTTTTAAGAAGTGATTTTCCTCAGGAGCCAGTAAATGATGGAGGGATACATGCAGCAAAAAGTAGTTCCCAAAGAAAACTGTATTAGTTCAGATTCTCCACATCATCATCATCACTCCACGTAACACTCAGAAGACTGGTGTAGCATCACTGGTGGGTTTGAATTAGGGGTACCGGGGATGTAGACCCACCGACACCCCTGGAAACGAGTGTGCTGTAGTCATGGCGATCGTCACCTGCTTCCATTAGAGTCGGTTTCTCTACAGTGAAGCAGAAATTCACACCAAGCCCGACTTATGGAATTCTGAAAAATGGGTGGACTTTCCCTTTATATATTCATAATGTGCAGGTTTTATGAACTTTTGAAGTTTCTCTCTCACGTCCCTCATTTACGTCTCTAAAGAACCGTCTGCCGAAAGGTGCTCCGTTGCTTTTCCTAGAACTGAGCTCTTGTCCGAGCACTCTTTTACTAATTCACCATGTGACCGCGGAAAACGCACCCCAGTCCGGAGGAGAAATGTCAGAGTTTGCGTAAGTGCATTTTCTGTGACCTCTGGGCTCAGCCAGGCCTCCAAACTGTAATTTGTAGATTCTCCTGCAGCCTCTTTACGCAGCACTCAGCTCTGAAGGTGGAATTTGGAGGATGGAAATGTTAGCAGAGGCTTTTTGTAGGATCTGTCCTCAGGGCTGAATATTGTTCTGCAGCTCTCAGTTATTTAACCTTTAGAACTCAAGGCCAATTTTGTGGGATATTTTTTGTAGTTTGATGTTCTTTTATTCACCAAAAAGAATTAGAAACATATTTCTAGGCGACAGTCACACAAAGCAACTGTTGTTTTCAGGAGATTCATCATTTAATAAATAAAAATGCTTATAAAAACAAAAACATCTCAGAAATCCTGTTGGAAAATGAATGTTTTTCAGCTGAAAATTATTTGTAATGATTAGATTGACGAGGTTGTTTATAATAAAAATTCCAAATAAAATTAAAAACAACCTGAATATCATTTATTATTATTATTATTATTATTATTATTATTATTATTATTATTATTATTATTATTATTGTGATGATTTNTTATTATTATTATTATTATTATTATTATTATTATTATTATTATTATTGTGATGATTTATGTATGTATCAGTATGAGGCCTTCTCTGGTCTTTTATTCTGAAATTTGAACACTTTGTGAGCATAACAGGAAGCAAACAGCCCCTCCCTGCACTCACACTGACATGGTGGTGGTGTGTTAGTGTGTGTTGCTGGTACGAGTGGATCAGACACAGCAGTGCTGCTGGAGTGTTTAAACCCCTCAGTGTCACTGCTGGACCGAGAACAGTCCACCAACCAGAAATGTCCAGGTGACAGCGTCCTGTGGGCAGCGTCCTGTGGGCAGCGTCCTGTGAGCACTGATGAAGGACTAGAGGACGACCAACACAAACTGTGCAGAAACAGACGGGCTTCTGTCTCTGACTTTACATCTACAAGGTGGAGACACTCGGTAGGAGTGTCTGATAGAGTGGACAGTGAGTGGACACAGTGTTTAAACACTCCAGCAGCACTGCTG
>CM067507.1:662966-676716 GCA_034509495.1 Acestrorhynchus altus | reverse complement strand
CACCCACAGCTTAAACAGTCCCCTGTGTCCTCTGGAAAACTGTTTACATAAACTAGAGGAAAAGGGGGAGATGACATAAAGATATTGCTTACTCTGATTGGTTCTTTGGTTGATCTGATGTCATCTGGGCCCAATTTAGTCCCGCCCCCCATTATTTTCTGTACACTGCACTGTAATTTCACCAAATATAGATTAAATAAAGCAGGTAAAATATAGAGAACGATGAAACGAGTAGACGGGACTTTAAGGCCTGTTCTTTGAGACACAGCACCCTGCAGCGTGTCGGCATTCATTGGAAGAACTACCTATCAACTATTGAACAGTTCTGACCGGGGAAGGTTATCTAGAACTGAGAACCACTCTTCATCGCATTTTCACTTCCAGAACGACCAGCAAACCGCTCTCGCACCCTGCAATTAATATACTTTCCATTTGACTTGCTCTTATTAAAAGCATGAACTTTTTTTAAATCGTCGCACTGCCCACTCGCACAGGTCAAGCTCTCTGGTTCCGCGCTCACTGCAAGCTTGGCTTACTGACCGTTGTATCGTAATTACAGTGACGTGCTGAGCTGACAGTGTGCTGAGTGAATGGCAGAGAGCCAATGTTTTTGAGCCCCTGGGGTGACGGAATAAAAAACAGCATGTGCGTTGTCCCCACGGTGTCTGCAGTCTCAAATGTAATTTGTCCAATTTTTTCTTCACCCATGGAAGGACCCCCCCGTCCCCCCAATGAACCTAGGAACCCATCCTCCCCCTCCCTGGTCAAAGAACCAAGCAGTGTCCATTTTTAACCTTTTGAACTTTTGGCCAATTTTGTGGGATGTTTTGCACTTGGATGTACTTTTACTCACCAAAACTTTGGAACGTATTTGTAGGAGACGTTGTTATTTTCAGGAGACCCTAGACTACTCTAATTTGTCTTCATTTGAGATATAAAAATGAACAGAATTGAAATATTTTTTTACGCCTACCTGCCCCGGGACACCAAACAGGTCACAGCCCCGTGAACAGAACAGAAGGATTGGATCCCCCTATAGAGGCAAAGGGGGCGCTGGGCAAAAAGCTGCACCCAGGGACCGAGATGTGGTGCCGTCCTGCCGTCCTGCTGGTGCCTCAATTTGACCCTCAAAGTCCCATCTAATGGCCTTTCAGTCGATCAGCTGGAGAAGTGTGTGTGTTCTGTTTCCTATGAAGTATTTGCGTCGGTATCTCCTGACAGTCACAGAACTTTCGGAGGTTTTTCCGAAGACGAAGTGTCTAAAAGTTGTTGGAGGTGAGTTCTCACAGACAACCTGACGGTGTCAAGGTTTAGCCTGAGCTCTCTGAGTCCTGATTTGCTGGTTAGTTGTTGTGGTGGGGTTGTTTAGGGGGGAAGGAGAGGAGAAAAACAGTTAGTGAGGGAAGAGTGACAGGCTGGCGACAAGGAGAATGTCACAGCAATTGCAGGTCCATCAGAGCCAGCAGTGTGATGGGTGATTGCCTCATGTTTGGCTCGGCGAGTCCATCACGGAGGACACACACTCTCAGACCCCGAACCTCCGCCGCTGCCACCGCCACCGCCGCTGACATTTAAAGTGTTGATTCCTGAGCACTTATGTTAATTGTTGTAATTTTCCTGATGAAGCGCCGGCCTGATACCTTGATGTGGCCAAGATAGTTTTACATTTTCTGTGCGCGCCCGAGAGCTCGGCCATTTGGTCCTTGCGGTGTCAGCTCGGAGTGCTACTGAAAGCCCACAAAATTGCAAGCAAATTGCATCAGATTGCCAACATTGTGAAAAGGTAAATTGCTTGCAAATCTATTTAAACCACTGGCCTATTTTCATCAGCCGCAGTACTTGGTATTCATGATTGCTTAATTGGCGACCTTTTCTATTGTGTAGTGCTTTATGGCGTAATGGAAAGCGATCTTTACCAAACCAATTACGGCTTTTTCCCCCTCCCCGCTCTGCGCCGCTACATTATGTGGTGATTGCGACGGCGAGTTCTTTGTAAATGAACTTTCTGATACCAATTATTTCTTTATATAAGTGGCCGAGGACAAAGAGTCATTTGTTTTGCTATGATGTTGTATTTGAAAGCTCTTTCTGGCTAAGACCGTCAAAGCAAATGGAGGCTCAAAGTCGTGCCCCGCTTTTCAGCTGACCCCTCATCCGGCTCGGCCGTTTTTTTTCCGGAGCGGGAGCCAATTATGAGCCTCGGGCTGCGAAATATTTTGTCAGGTGGTTGAAAACAAGCGGATTAGCTCTGCAATAGAAATGATGTTCTTAACCAAGTGGATCTGAAAACGCAAAAATAAACGAGACTAATTTAAAAATCAAATAATCTATCAGTTATTAAAATGATTTATTGATCAACCACACAATTACCAAATAACCCTCATATAGTTCTCAGATTTCAAATAAATGTTCTATGCGTTAACTAACGATTAAGGTAACGAACATAATGTCACGTAACTTTATTCACCAAAACATTATTTTAAAAACACTTTACAATAAGAATCCTTAATTAATCCTTAATGAATGCTTAAGTACTTTTTAAATAAGCACTAAATATCGAAGTGTAACTACTTGCATTGGCAAAAATGTAGTTAGTACACAAGTCCGTGACTGGTTAATTAATTAGTGTACTAATATTAAGATGGCCCTTCTTACATAAGAAGTACTTAATTAAGCGTTAATTAAGGATCCTTATTGTAAAGGAAACAGTGTCACATACTGTTATTTTCAAAAGATCATATGATATTCTAATCTGTTTTCATTTCAGATTAACATATTAACATCATTTAAATTTGTATGAAATTCAACATTTTGATCAAAGATTTATTTGCCTCTACAAATTTTTTTTTAATGTTTTTAACGACTAAAAACACTTTATGCCTCAGAAACTGATCATCCAGACTGTTTCTGAGCTGCAAATACAATAATTTTAATGAATTATTTGTAAAAATGTGATATACTTGACAGTGGCCCAAAAAAAAAAAAAAAAGATTCATTTATTTCTATATTATATTATAAAGTATTATTTATTTTTAGTTCCTAGAAGATTTCATTGCTCACACATGTTCTCATTTACCTTTATGATCCTATATCTGGGTCAGTGAGGTCATCAGCCCCGCCCCCTCTCTCTGATCAGTCAGAGTCTGTGTGCAGGTTGATCATCAGCCCCGCCCCCTCTCTCTGATCAGTCAGAGTCTGTATGCAGGTTGAGCATCAGCCCCGCCCCCTCTCTCTGATCAGTCAGAGTCTGTATGCAGGTTGATCATCAGCCCCGCCCCCCGTGTGGCTGGAATGGTGAGATGTTTGTGGAGATCCTCTTTAGGTGGAGTGATGAAGTACAATCCATTGTGAAATGGAGCTTTTTGGCCCAGAAATGCAGAGACGACAACCAACAGAGTGATGAATGTAAAGCTCGGGAGCGAGTGTATTCAGACACGTTTACTTACTGTACAGCTCGCTGAGCGAGTGTGTGCTGCGGGGGAGTGTGTGCTGCAGGGGAGTGTGTGCTGCGGGGGAGTGTTTGCTGCAGGGGAGTGTAAGCTGCAGGGAGAGTGTGTGTTTCATTCTGACAGAAGTTGGTGTCAACAGCAACGGATTCTGGAGATTAGCCTATTTTAACCAGTGGTCAGGCAGGCAGGACGTGTGTGTGTGTGTGTGTCCGTGTGTGTGTGTATGTGTGTGTGAGCTTTGGGTGCTAGACTGTAAATTGTTTCTGCGTCAGGCTGAAAGCTGATTGATCTCTCAGTGTGAGATCGATAAGCAGACACTGTCATGTTTATAACAGATGAGCCGTCCGGCGGAGATGAATTAAGACTCCTCAGATCAGCACAGGCCGGCCGAGCGCAGAGCTCATCAATCCCCGCCGTCCGGCTTCGGCTACCGGCTCGTCCACCTTCAATCTGCCAGCTGGCAGCTTCGGCCTCGGCCTGCACGGACCCCCACTGCACTGTAGCTGTACTGACCGGCTTTTCCAGCCCATAATAAGCAGAAACTGCAACTGTGATCTTACAATATTCTAGAAGGTAAACTGTCACACACAGAAGGACGTGTGGGACTGCAGTTCTGTAGTGAAGGAAGATGAAGGTGATCAGGATCAATAACTGATGATAACTGTAGTCTGATGTGATCAATATTTATTGATCTACTCATACAGAAGTGGTGTCTCTCAGGACGGCGTCGGGTTTAACGCAACACGCCAGACGTCTCTGCATGGAGGTGTAGAGGTTCCTAATGGTGTCCTGTGATGATCCATCCCATGCAGCTTGAATGTTCTCACTCAGTTCTGCAGATGGTGTGGTAGGGGTGGAGTGTTGATAGAGGACTGAAGCTTATTTTTACGAACCTCTCCATGTTAAACTAATCCCGACCGAGAGGGCTTTAGACTGTTGGTGAACATGCACACCTGCTGGCCAAACGGCGGATGAGGGCTGTGCGTGAGGGTCCGTACAGGCTGGTCATAAGATCGGTTACCGTCCTGTAATCCTCTATCAGTGATAAAGACCCGTATTACACACATATGTAGGAGGAGGTGTCAGTGTAAATGGAGAAGCCACTCCCATCTCAGTCATTTATGGCGAGAGTTCTAATCCCTCAGTCCTAAACTTCTCAGACGTCCTGTAGTAAAATTGCATTGCCCCTAAATCCCCCCAGTAGTGCTTAGGAGTAGTTGACTCATTAGACGGGGTTTCCAGGCACTTGTAGACATCCACCCCCACCTGCCGCCACTCTAACATCAAACATTTGCCCTCTCTCTCCCCTCTCGTGTCTCATCCCCCCTGATTAATCCCTTTTATCATTCGTTGAAATACATCACAGCGAGGAGTGTTGATTAAATCAAAAATTGAGAGCCATTGTCTTTCCCCCACGTCCTTTATCAGAACTACAGCTCGGGGGGTGCTCATTTGTCTCCGCTTGTTACGAGGCCCAGTGGTGGCACTTGTTGGCGAGAGGTAGATTAGGGGGAGATTAATACACTGGCTTTCGTCTCCCGCATCTTCCGCTCTCCGTCTGGCCTGTCGCCACTCATTTCTCCGCCGATGAGACAGACGTGCTGTTTTTGTGCTGTTTTCGCTCACAGGAACCATTTAACCTTCATCTGCTCATCTGTTACGCCGCTGCTCGGGCCAGGACACGCGCTGAATACAGTCGTCACGGCTTTGTTGGATTGATGGCGGGAGAACAACCGTTGCATAATCACAACTTGGCCGAGGCCATTTGTCAACAAACCTGCCAGTTCTGGATCTTCTGATATGAACTCATCTTGAGCGAGACAGAGACAGAGAGAGACAGAGAGGGGGGACACTGATGTTCTGTGGAGAGTGTCCACATAAAATGCTGATGGTCTTAAAACATAAACGAATGAAAATTACATCTCTGGGAACCGTATTCAAGCAGATGCTGTTCTTGCTAAGTCAAAGTTCTTCAGTCAGGCTTTGTTTCTGCATCTGAACCCGATCCTGTCCTAATCCCAGATAGCTGTCTCTGTCTTTGTACTTCATCCTCTCCTGGTCCATGTCTTTGTTCTGGCACCGAACCCAGTCCTGGTCTCTGTTCCAGGACCTGACCTTGTCCTTGTCCAGATCTCTGTTGTGATTTTTATCCCTGTCATTGATCTGGTACCTGACCTGTGATCTCTTGTCGTGGTGCATGTCCCTATTCCATTTCCCTGTCATTGTCTCAGTACATAGTTCTGTCCTGGCCTCTGTCTTGGTAACTTACTGTCATGGTTCCTGTCCTTATCTGTGTCCCAGTATCTGTGTCTATTTTTGCGCCTAACCCAATCTTTGTCTCTACTACAGTCCCATATTGTTCATGACACTCGGCCCAGTTCTTATACCCTTTCTCTGCATTTGTCCCAGATGTCCTGTTTTTTGTTTTTGTCTTAATACCTAACACCCTCTAAGCCCTGTCCATCCTTGTGCATGACCATTTCTCAGTTTTTGTCATTGTTCCAGTCTCTGTCTCTTCTCTTATTCTTTGTCCTGCACATTTATCCATGTCTCATTCATGATATTTGTCCTGGTTTTGTCTCTGATGCTCATTTAAACCAAGCAATTTTAAGTGAATGTTCTAGTCTATGTACTTCTTAGTTCTGTGGTTCTACTTAACGCTCCTGTCTCCTGGTGGACTCTTGAATTTATGGAAACAGATCAGCTGAATGGTGCTTCCTAACCATGCTCTCTACAATCAGATGTGGTTGGTAGATGGTAATGTGCTTGATGAGGTTGTTCCCAATTAAATGCTGACTGCAGAAAGCTTGTATCTCCCAAGTCGACTGTTATTGTGTCTTTCAGGTAACTTTCCTTCATGTGCTGCTCTCAAAATGTGATCAAATGATTTTTCAACAGGTGGCCGTTGCATTTCTTTGATTATTTATGACCACCATGACGAGCAAATGTGCTTAGCTTAGCACAGAACAAGCCTCTTTAATGTGTCTGAAGACGAAAGAATAGGCGTGTTGTGTAATTCCCACTGGGTACTCTGCTTATCAAATTAAAGTGGGGCGAAAGCTCTGTCACATTTGATGTCAGTGCCTTTGGGCTGGACAGCATGTGTAAAATTGGCCAACAAGAGATTTGAAGTGGTGCTTGGGGTAGAAGACATCAGCCAAGCCCCCCTCCCGCCATTCCCTCTTTCCCCTCCCTCGCTGAGGTCAGCTGTCCCGGAGTGGACGCTGTAAAGACTGGCACAGCGAGGCTGGGGCCCACTACATCGCCTCCAGCTGGGAGACTTTATTACCCCTACCCCTCCTCACCTGGCCCAGGCATTCATAGCATCCTCACCCTATTAAATATACATGAGGCAGGAAGGCAGCAGGGCGGGGGATTGGCTGGTGGGGAGGGTGTTTGGTGGGGGTTGATGGTGCAGGTGGCTGTCAGGACTGTAATTGGTCACTGCTTGCCTCCGCGGCGTAAAATTGTTTTCATTATGTGCCGAGACTGAGCGAGCAAGAACGAAAGAGAGATAGCGAGAGAGTGAGGGGGGTACTTCACTTAAACAAGTGCTTAGCATGGCAGGGAGGAGGAGTAGAGGGGCGAGAAAGAGAAGGACAGGGGAAGACGCGAGGGGAAGGTTCATCATTAACTAACTGCAGGAGCATAATAGTGGCCAATAACGTGAGCCAGGGCTCAAAGTGAGAAAGGGGAGAGTAGAGGAGGGAAGGAAAGATTGCTTTAAACGTCTCAGTTAGGAAGAGGGAGGGAGTGTTTTCGTGGCTTTCGCTCTCCCCGTGGCCCTTGAGAACCTCTCCGGTCACTGGGGACTGTAGAGGGAGGGAGAGGGAGAAAGAGTGAGGGAGAGAAAGAGCGAGAAGTTTCCACCTGACTGGAGTTCCCATGGTTCGCCTTGCAGGAGCGTAAGCTGGTTTCTGCAATAAACTCGGCTCATTGTCCCTCAGAAAGGCCAGGCAGACCCCATTCTCCTTTCGCATTCAGGGGTCTCTCTCTCTCTCTCTCTCTCTCTCTCTCTCTCTCTCTCTCTCTCTCTCTCTGTGCTGAACTAATCACCACTGCAGTCTGTTTAATTGCAGCCAAAGGGAGGGATGTGTTCAAGAAGTCATCATGATCCCACCCACCACCTCCCACCAGAAGCTCTACTTCAAGCTAGTAATCATTCGATATATATGTACCAACCATTAGGCAACGCCCCTGCAACCACTTGGGATACCATAGCAACTGCCTAGCTAGGTACATTTGTACATGTACATATACTCTACATACCTAAGGAAAAAAGTGGTACAGCAGGAGCCACTTGACAACACCCTAGCGGTTGCTTGAGACACCATAGCCACCACCTGGAATCCCATAGCAACCACTAAACAACACCATAGCAACCACTTCCCAACCAGTAAGCAGCCAACTTGGTATACCATAGCAAATGCCTAGCAACCACCTAGTAACACTCTAGCAATCATTAGGAAGCCCCATTACATCCACTTTGAATACCATAGCAACTGCCTAGCAACCACCCAACAACACCCAAGCAAGAATTAGAAAAACCCATACCATAAGCAACCTATTGGTAACCAACTAACAATGCCCTAGCAATCACTAGATACAACCATAGGAACCAACTAATGTCATGATATCAACCACTAAGAAACAGCTTAGCAATCCCAGAGCAACACCAAAACATCCACCTACTAACCACGGCAACCACTTGGGATACAACAGTAACTATCTGATACATATTCATTACAGATTTGCATTTTACTTAACGCCTCATGTCATTTCCTCTGAGACTGAGGTTTGTGCTGTGATCTACATGTTTCTGTAAATATGATAGAATAACATTTACAGACTGATCTTACAAACACCCCTCGGCCCACCCAGAAAATGCCCCAGGGGCAGTAACCCTGAGTTCAGGGGCAGTAACCCTGAATGTGTCCGGGCACCACGGGTATCAGTGCTCACTTCCAATATCAGATCATTAATCATACTTCCAGTTCTGCGTGTATTAGACGCTGATATATCTGACTCTTTCTGGGTGTGTGTGCTGAAAGCCTGACCCCACACCGGGATTCAGTGTCCGGGCAGTCAGCTGCGGACCTGGAGGAGGGCTCAGTATAATAACGCTGAGCCAACATAATGGACACGAATTCACCCCGGTTCTTTCTGAAACACAGCTTTGGGAGAGAGAGAAGGTGCAGGGCCATGTGTGGGATGACTTAGGGGTCATTCGCTCAGCAGAGTGTGTGAGTGTGTATGTGTGTGTATGTTTGTGTGTGTGTGAGTGTGTGTGTGGGGGGGGGGGGTCCCAGGATTTATGGACTACACCCCCCTACAACACACTCACACACATTCACATACACTCACACACACACATACTCACACACACACACCCACACACACACACACACGCACACACACACGCACACACACACACACACACACACTATGATAGACAAACCATTGGCCTCTTTTGAGTAGCAGTCTTTTCTTATTCATTGGATCAGCCCACAGTCCTCGGCTCTGTCCCCTTTCACAGTTAGAGAGACTCTCAGAGGAAGTGAGTGAGCGCAAACAACAGCCAGCCAGGCCAAATAAAAACACCCATCTGAGAGGGTCCGGTTTCAGGGGCTTCAAATGCTCAACACGGCTGTATTATTTCTGTTTCAGAGCAAAAGTGTTTAATAATTCAATTAGAATCCATTTTATATCATTTTATTATTTATTTATTCATTGTTTGGATCCGATTTTATTTTTAACTGTAAGATCTTTAAAAAAAATAGAATAAAATCTAATTAATAATGTTCATAATTTAATAAAGATAAATGTAAACTCTCATATTTTCTGTATTTATTACATTTAAAGGACATTATTGATCTTGTACCTGTTTATCCTCTAAAACTGATTTTAGTCCTCATTTTAGCCGTTTTCTGTTCTTTATTCTCTCTCGTACCTTCTTCTTCACTCAAGCAGCCTTTGACATATTATTAATGGATAAATTAAAGTATGAATAAATAGAATAAAAATAAAACAAACTCATTTTTTATATTAAAAAATCATTTTTTTAATTTATTCAAGCTCAAATTTGAATATTCTAATAATGTGAGATTCTGTATTTCTGATATTTATGAGCTATAAGCCGAACTGATCAACAATAAAACAAATGAAGATTGAACTGTTTCACTTTTAATGTAACGAATTAACGAATTAAAAATGGCACTTTACCTTTTTGAATGGAATCATGAATATTGGTGAACTTTGTTTTACAATATTCTAATTCTTAGAACTGCGTTAGTAAACTGTTCCTCCAGTTCGATCCATGTTTTATGTTAAATCAAAAAATTCTGAATCTGACACTAAATTGAATTTCATTTTCATATTAAACGTAAAATTCCAATCATGTAAAAAATGAGATCTGCTGCTTTATCCTGATATAAACTTCAATCAGTTTATTGACTGAATTTAACATAATCACATTTAATATATTAATATAATTACAATAAAAATAATTAAACTTCGAAGGTAAAATGTCACATGTGCATTATATATGTGTTATTTTATATATGTTTATTTTAATTTTACAATCTGTTAATTAGATTAAAATGTGCAGAAATTGTCATAGATTATTTGTTTACTTATTTACACTCAGAATATCGATATGATAGGAACCCAGTTGGGGTACCAATACTTTTGCACAAGGCTGTCTGTGAGATGGTTCATCTTATCAGAGGTTCTGAAGATTGTAAAAATGAAGAGGTGTTAAATGTAATAATCCATTATTAATAATTATTACTGATGATTGTTAATGGAACCACGAGCTGATGGTCTAAGTTCTTAAATTTTGTATAGAATTAAAAAGTGTAATTTTATAAGAAGTTTGTTTATAAATATTTTAAATACAGTTATTTTGATAACAGTCATGAACCTGGAAACTGGAGACTGGAGCTTCTCTTATCTACAGAAAGTCCATGATATCCGTAATCTGTCCAGTGGGAATTCTCAGTGTCAGGAAGAATGGACCTGTCCATGTCCTTTCATAGAAGACAAACAAAACATTCATATTTAAATCATTTTATCAATATTGTGAGTCTGAATTAAGTTTAGACCAACTTTATCAGATGCCAGTTTCATTGTTATCACTTCCACGCAGCCTGGCTTCCAGCATCTCCAGCAGTGCCATCGTGAAGGTGGAATGTGTGTTCTGCAGCGTTCCGGAGAGCCTGTCCAACATTACAAAAGTGGCTCATAGAGAAGAGCTCATTTGTAGGTGGAGCATGGACAGGTCAATTAGCTTGAGCCGCCTGGGGAATGAAGGTCCTTGGCAGCTCCCCTTGTCAGCCCAGCATGAGCTGGACCTTTACTGGGTGGGACGTTCAAACCCATCCTCATCCTAAAAGACTTCCCCAGTGACCTGGGACCACTTACTTAACCTCACACCAGGCAGGCTGCCCTGCCCAAACAGAGGGTCCGCACTGCCTCGTGCATTTTCTGGGGGGACGTCCCACCCAGAACCAAATCGTTTAGCCCCCTGGATGAAAAGAGGCCATTTATCTGCTTAATGTTCAGAGTTCATGGGTTTGGTGATGGTGCTCATAAGAGTAGATGATGTTAATCCTGACGGATCCAGAATTTAAAAGGCAATAAATTCTTAGATAAATTTTTATATATATATGTAGTGCAATTCCCAGTGTTCAATTCCCAGTGTTCAATTCCCAGTGTTCAATTCCCAGTGTTCAATTCCCAGCGTTCAATTCCCAGTGTTCAATTCCCAGCGCTCAATTCCCAGTGTTCAATTCCCAGCGCTCAATTCCCAGTGTTCAATTCCCAGCGTTCAATTCCCAGCGCTCAATTCCCAGCGCTCAATTCCCAGTGTTCAATTCCCAGCGCTCAATTCCCAGCGTTCAATTCCCAGCGTTCAATTCCCAGCGTTCAATTCCCAGCGCTCAATTCCCAGTGTTCAATTCCCAGCGCTCAATTCCCAGCATTCAATTCCCAGCATTCAATTCCCAGCGTTCAATTCCCAGTGTTCAATTCCCCGCGTTCAATTCCCAGCGTTCAATTCCCAGCGTTCAATTCCCAGTGTTCAATTCTGTGAATTTAAGAATTGTGTCCCAGTGCTACTGTTGTGTCCTGTCATGTTGACCACTGGACAGATTCTTTGCAGACCTGTGTTTGTCTCTATAGCTCAGTCCCAGGCAAGTTCAGTTCCAACTTGAATGACCATGACTTTTCACTGGGAACTGTGTAAATGGCATTGCTATGACCCCTGGTCATACTGGTCATTTAGTCTTTTGGTTCTCTGTGTTTGTGTCCATTTCAGCAGTGGAGCATAAACACACGAGAAAAGCCGACTGTACTTTTCGCCTGTTTGGGCAACAGGTAGTTTATGTAGTTTGGTTTCATGGTTTCAGGCTTAGTACGAGGTTTTTTCTGGTTCATACGGTCATGCAGTGTCCGATGTTTGGTCAGGCAGAGGGTCTGGGGAGAGCCTAGACCGGGTGGTAATGAGGGTACACGTTCGTGTGGTGGTCCCCAAGGCTCGGTTTATGACACCCAGCTACATCCGTCCTCGTGCCTGATGCCTATGAATCCACTGAGGTGATGATGTACAGGAGGAGTATCTAGGCATCGAGATGACCACAGTTTCAAGAGCCACAGCTGATCTAGTCAGGATAGCTGCAGTGCTGTCTAGTAGATTTTAGGAGGGCTGCTTGTGGAGCAAGCCCAGGAGAAAACCCCACCTAGATGTTCTATAGAAGAGCTTAAATCTGAACATATGAATTGTTTCCTCACATTCTGGAGAGTTTTCAAAAACAAGAGATTAATGGAACACAATTGCTATTCATGAAGCTCTCTCTGTGAAGAGATGGGGGGATTTTGTATTGTGTGGCCAATTGGGCCGTCCCTCCCTCGCTCTCTTGACTTCTGGGAGGGCCGGTTGGAGCTGCGTTCTGGCCAATCAGGACTGGGTTTGTGAAAATGCCTCATTCTAGCCCCATAACTCTCCCTCCTGCACTGTCTCAGAGACTGTTTAAATGGTTTTGGTTTATTATTGCCCACAGACGGCCAAAGGAATATTGTCAGGCTTGAGACAGGAGGGAGGTGGAGGGGTTCAGGGAGCAGGGGGTGGCATGGGCCTGGCTTTTTCTCCACTAGCTTTGCCCAGACAGCTGTTCGGGCCTTGCCTGACTTTTCATATGGATATGTATGGTAATGGCAGGCAATAGAGTGGGCCTGAAGAGCAGGCAGTGCTTGGGCCCTCACTCCGGCCGCCATGCTTCGAAGGCCCCACAAAAGGAGCAGTAAAAGAGTAAAAAGGATGGGGGGAGCGGGGGGGACAGCACCGGTGAAGCTCCCACTTTTTGTGGGCCTGAATTAGTTCTGCGAAAGCAGTGAAAGTGATCTTTGGGAGAGCGACGGGGGAAGGCTGCCCCTGGGAGCCAGCGGCCTCATTAGCACAAAACTATCCAACACAGACAGATAATCAACTGCAGCAGATTCAACCACCGCACCCATGAAGCCTGTCACAACACTGAACCCCCAACACCCCCGGCCACTTCTGTTCCTTCCAGACATGATACAGGCTCATCCCTCAGCCTTCTATTATGGGCTTTCTCTTTCTTCAGCTGGCCATTTGGTCGGTTCATTGTTGGGTGATGTTCAGATCCCTTACTATGATTAAAGTTCATGTCGCCCCAAAACAGCAGATTCCAGACCCGGAATGGAGGAAAGGAAAGATTCCAGAGCAAATGTCATCCCATTTTTAGTCACAATACCCGAGGAATCAGGTCTCGGAGATCCTATGAACCCACAGCCCACACCATGACACCAGGCCTTCTGGATGTGTGGCATGTGACCACTAACTGTTGATCCTGGTGCCTCCACCCACAGATTCATTGATCATCCTCACCAAGGCTAAAGTGGGACTCGCCACTTATAATAACAACAAATTGTCTCTTCTAGACTATTTCATTAGAACATCACTCCCAACAACCTTCACGTGCATCAGGAGGAGAGACACCATTAAATACGTCCACGTTGTTCCAAAACTTTGCGGCCTGCAGAAATTAAATATTGACTCCTCAGTTCTCAGTAATTACAAAACCATCTCTGATGTCCTATTTTTGAATAAACTCATTAAGTAGGTCTCGGGTCTCAAACAGCACTGAAACAGCACTTGACAAAGTTATGATTGATCCGAGAGTCAGTAGAAACTTCTTCGCTGGTCCATCAGGTTCAATCATGGGCCCTACATTGTTTTGTGTGTTTAATTCGCTCCAGATGAATGTGGTTAGACCCATTGG
>CM067507.1:627966-657966 GCA_034509495.1 Acestrorhynchus altus | reverse complement strand
AATTTACCGTTTTATATACACAACTGAGTCATATTGGACCCTGAAAGACTGTGCTCACCCTGCAGATTCATACTGGATTAAAACCACAGTTATTACTGTCAGACTGTAAACTACACACTGCAGATTCATACTGGATTAAAACCACAGTTATTACTGTCAGACTGTAAAACTACACCCTGCAGATTCATACTGGATTAAAATCACTCCACAGTTATTACTGTCAGACTGTAAAACTACACCCTGCAGATTCATACTGGATTAAAACCACAGTTATTACTGTCAGACTGTAAACCAATACACTACAGATTCATACTGGATTAAAACCAAATCCACACTTATTACTGTCAGACTGTAAACCACCCCTGCAGATTCATACTGGATTAAAATCACTCCACAGTTATACTGTCAGACTGTAAAACTACACACACTGCAGATTCATACTGGATTAAAATCACAGTTATTACTGTCAGACTGTAAAACTACACCCTGCAGATTCATACTGGATTAAAATCACTGCAGTTATTACTGTCAGACTGTAAAACTACACACTGCAGATTCATACTGGATTAAAATCACTCCCACAGTTATTACTGTCAGACTGTAAAACTACACACTGCAGATTCATACTGGATTAAAATCACTCCACAGTTATTACTGTCAGACTGTAAAACTACACCCTGCAGATTCATACTGGATTAAAATCACTACAGTTATTACTGTCAGACTGTAAAACTACACCCTACAGATTCATACTGGATTAAAATCACTCCACAGTTATTACTGTCAGACTGTAAAACTACACCCTACAGATTCATACTGGATTTTTGAAGATGGTCCACACGCCTGTCTCCTCCCACTCAGCCTACATTACCCTTCACTTTTACTGCATCATCGCATCAAAGAAGATGTTTTCGTGACATCATGAAACACTAGATTAAAAACACACTTCCATATATGGATTGTGTTCTAACAGTGTTCACATGCTGACTGACTAGAAGTCTCTACGGTTCTCCGGGGTAGCATCTTTATCCAAATCCATGCTCGGAACAAATTGCAGAGCTGGCTGCAATCAGTCTGGGAACATGGCCAAAGTGGAGAACTTTGAAGGAGCTCAGCCCCCCGCCTGCTTTTACAAGAGAGGATGATTGCCTCTTCAGATCAGCGGCTACCTGTCCTTACCTGTCCTCCGCTGGCAGAAACACCTGTACCCAGCGGTCCGCCTCCTTGTTTTGCTCATAAAGCGGCAGAAGCGTCCTGCTGACTCACTCCTTCTTCCTGGCGCCGGCCTGGCCGCTGTGCTTCCCGCACCTACGTGAACGTGGCGGTCGTGTGATGCGGCCTGCTCGAGTTTCCAGATCCAATCGCAGCTGTCAGTGTAAATCTGCAGGAGTGCTCGCTTGGGGCGACCACAAATATGTAAACCACTCTCCAGCAATGCACATCGGCAGCCTGTCAACAGCAGGACGTGGTTTTTGAAGCACACCTGAGCTTTGTGTGATCTTTGTTTTGTGAAATGTGTTCATTCATTTCCACTTTTTCATTCCGTCAGTTGACATTCCAGAGGTGGATCCTTAACATCTGCAGAAACGTTCCCCACCATATCCAGTATGAATCTGCAGTGTGTAGTTTTACAGTCTGACAGTGTCTGTGGAGTGATTTTAATCCAGTATGAGGGTTATCTTCTGTGATGAGTCCCACTTTTGTCCCGGTGGAGATCAACACCAAGATCAACAGTTTGTTGTCACACGTCCAGAAGGTCTGGTGTGATGATGTGGGTGCTGTTTTGTATGATGTCAGATCACCTTTGATCTACATTACAGACACTTTAACAGACCGGAGTTACGTTAATAAGGTTCTGCAACCAGTGGTTCTACCTTTTCTGAACACACACTCCGGTGCTCCGTTCCAACAGGACGACGCTCGTCCACACACTGCTGCCGTCTCAAGATCTCGTCTTGAAGACACAGATACAACACCGCGGTCGGTCTCATCTCCAGACCTGTCCCTGATTGAAAATGTGTGGACGCTATTGGACGCTCTATCAACACATCACCTTTATCTTCCTTCCGAATAGAAGTGCAGTCCCACACTTCCTTCTCCAGGTTAAGAGACGTTCTAATTTAAAGTCACAGGGACAGAAACGTCGGACCCTTTTTGCTTAGAGAGTGTGTTCACCTTATCCGACTCCTATCCGTCTCCCCCTGTGAGGAAGCCGTGCTGGTGAGAAATATAAATGTTAGTGTTTTCCTAAAGTGCGGAATATTGTAAAGTTATGGATTAGCTGTCACGTTTGGTAGCCTCTTATTGATGGTGGAAGAATGTGGAAGTAGCCGGAGACCTGGACGTAAAAGACCGGGATTTATGGCCTGGAATCTGTTGAACAATTTTATCAAAAGCCCATTCCGGCATGGCATTTTTCTTTGGCTCATAAATCAGCGCCGCCGGAGCCACACGGCCGGACAGTAACAGGAGATAGATGAGCCGGGGGAGAGGTCAGCGCCGATTTTTCACCCCCGGCGTCCTGTCACAGCCGCCCGGGATCTGCTGCTCCTTTATGAATTGCTCTTTTACTGACTTGTTGTGTTTTTAATTTGTTTTACTCGCGTTTGGGTGAAGAAAAAAAAAACGGAAAGGGCATTAGGCCCTCGCTCAGCTCCGGCAGGCCCGGCTGGACGTAACGTATCGATCATTAAAACACTGGAGCTGGACGGCTGCGAGGGCTGTATGAAAATGGAACAAACTTTTGAGGAATGGGAATGTGATGGGTTCTCCTCTGAGCTGTCAGGTTCCTCCAGGGTGTTTTTATTATTAGATACACTTCGTCCAAAGGTTTGTGGACACCCCTTCTAATGACCACGTTCAGCTACTTTAAGTTGCACCCATTGCTGACACAGATGTGCAAATGCACACACAGCTTGTCTAGTCCCTGTGCAGAAGTACTGCCAATAGAATAGGACTCTCTGGAGCAGATAAACACACACGAACCTGTTGTCTCCATGTCTGATAGCAGGTGTGGACGGATGTTGTAACTGATGATGATGTTATGATTTACACAATAATACACAGAGACTGTGATGTCAAAATTCATACAACACTCTGAGGAGGTGATGCCACAATTTACGCCACATCCAGAAGATCTCAGAAGTTCTCTTTCGAAGAATGTCCTTTTGAGTCTTGGTTCCTCCCAGTGGTTCCTCCTCGTGGTCTTTTCTGCTGATGCTGGGACTGCACCTGCTTCCATCAAAAGGTTTACTGGAGTCTATTGAACTGGACCGGACTGATGCATACTGAACCACACCGAGACGCCTGGACATCTTGGTTGTCGTTTGATATGAGAGTGTTGAGGTGGGCGGGGCTGAAGAAAGTGCTGTAGATGTAGATGTTTCCCTGCAGATCTGTAGATCTGAGGAGGCAGTGTCATCACTCCACTGATTTATTCATGCATTTGTCATGGAGGCTTGTTACTGGTCAGGTGGACGCTTTCATGCACTCTCGTCTGATTGGAAGGCCTTCATTGCTATGCACCGATGCAAAGTGGACGTCTCTCATCACCATGGTGACCTTGGATTTCCAATCACTTTCATTTAGATCCCAGCAGTATGGGTGACATCTCCGGGGGATGTTGTCTCAGAGGTCTGAGCACTGTCTGATTATTATAAACCTGTTTGTGTGTGTGTGTGTGTGTGTGTGTGTGTGTGTGTGTGTGTGTGTGTGTGTGTGTGACTGTGCTGATTGATCATCCATCTTAAGTTACACCCAATGGTGAGGACACCCCCACTTCCAGAGTTGTTTCATCCATTTTCGTGGTCTGGTCGCCCCCCATAGCCTTGGTTAAATTCCATCTGTTTACATACAGTGTAATGTGATTGAGCAGTGCTGCAGCAGCAGTAGACCAGTGATCGACCAGTAATGGACCAGTAATGGAGCAGTGATGGAGCAGTGATGCAGCAGTGATGGAGCAGTGATGGAGCAGTGATAGACCAGTGATGGATCAGTCATGGACCAGTGATGAGCTAGTGATGGACTAGTGTTGGACCAGTAATGGACCAGTAACAAAGCACTGATGGACCAGTGATGGAGCAATGACGATCCAGTGTCATGGACCAGTGATAGAGCAGTGATGAACCAGTAATGGACCAGTGATGGAGCAGTCTTCACCAGGTCAGGCCTGAGATGGGATTCAGCCTTGGTGGTGGAGCCGTTGGGCAGCATTATAGGCATTCCTGGGCTTGTGCATGAATATGTGTGTGTGTGTGTGTGTGTGTGTGTGTGTGTGTGTGTGTGTGTGTGTGTGTGTTGGGGGGTTGTTGTCTGATGTGATTGCATGATTTACCACCCACGTGCAGGCGAACGGTCAGGACTGCACCAGTGGCCTCAATGATCATCTTCATCAGATTACATTCAAAACCATGTTTGGTTTTCTTTTAGATGTGAAGCAGGAACCACTGGAGACCCCTTAGAACCCCCCCCCCCCCCCCTATATGTCCAGTTTTTAAGAGTGCAGCAAACAGGGTTCTTCAGGAGTTCTTCAGTACAGGCAGTGAATCAGGATGACTCGGAGAATCATTTGAATGCAGAAATGATTCTTTACAGAAGGTATAGAGATGTGGTTCTAAACAATGTTCCACGGTAGATGGTCCAATTCAATTGTGTTCATCTTTACATCTCAAATGAGGATCTAGGATCTGTGACTGACTCCTATCTACCGTTCTGGTGAATAAAAGCCAAACTATGAGAACATCCCACAAAACCAGCCTGAAGTTCTAATGGTTAAGTCACTCGACTCTGTAGACCTGATTTTAAATCATCTGAGAAGATCAGCAAGAACCTTCTGATAAGTCTGAAATGCTGATCTTCTCAGATGATTCAAAATCAGGTCTAGTGTCAGGCTGAATAATATCGACTGCTCCGTAGACGAACGCTGTATTAGATCCGTTGCCGACCTGCGAGCTGCTTCACGTTCCCAGAGGTGTTTTCTCACAGTGTTCTCAGAATTCCAGTCAATCACATCAATCAATAGAGCAGGTCAGACACTCCGCTGTCCGTATAGTCCTGATTGGAGTTAATCATCAGACACCAGACACTCTGTCCTCCATAGCTGACTCCGGATTCCTACAGCGGGACGGGAAGCCTGTGATTATGGGAATGATGCTGCAGCCTTTTCCCAAAGTGAAGCTCAGGCCTCTGTTATCATCAGCCAGCCGAGAGAAATAAACACCAACCGCAATCAGGAGGAGCAGCGTAATTTAACAGAGCAGAGATTTGGGGCAGAATCGTATATTAATGGTAGCAGAAGTGAGGGACATTAACGAGGCTCCTTGAGAGACGAGGACACTTTCAGGTCTTGTCCATGTTTCCGGATATTTCAGAAAATGCAGTGTTTTGTTTTTTGTTTTCTGTGTTAACGTCAGAAGACAAAACTAAAAATCTACAAAATTAAATGAATTTTATTAATAATTAAATGGAAAAATGGCTTCTTTTGCATGTTTTTATTTGTTGTCCACAATAAATTATTTTGTCTTAATTGTTACATTTTTCCTGAACAATTTTTTGGGATAATTTTATTTATTAAACACCAGTGTTCAGTGTTTGATCCCGACTCTGACCGGATCTGGACTCTGAGAGGAATCTGACCGGATCTGGACTCTGAGATGAATCTGACCGGATCTGGACTCTGAGATGAATCATGTCGATTTCAACGCCTTTGGTTCCTTTGATTGGTTCTGAACGGCCAGCGCTGTGATGATGTCGAGCTGTGATGTTTAGCAGCCCCATTGAAACACAAATGCTGGGGATCATTAGCAGCTCAGCCCTCCCTCTTCCTCTGCTGTCATTCACTGGGCAGGAAACCAGTTGACTGCTGGGAAATAAACAGCTCACCAGTGACTCTGCTTTAATGTAAGACAGATAAGAGACTTTCAGAAACTATATAATTAGTCACTGCTTTCTTAGCATCTGAATGGGCACTTAAAGTTTGAAAGCTCTCATTGTCTCGGGTTACTGCCCCGCACTCTGCGCACCAGTTAAGCCCCCCATTCACGGGGAAATCAAAGAGCCCAACATTAAAATCGAGGGACAGAGCTCTTCCCTTTGAAACCCAAAGACAATTGGAGCTCTTTTCTGGATCTGCTTTGTTTTTTCATCAGGTTATTGTTATTTTAATGGATTGTCTTCAAAAGGAGCTGGATTCCGGCCTCGCCGTCATCCAGGACACGCCGTATTCCTCACACTGACCCACGAGCCCGGTCACTGTCTCACAGGTGTGAGACGGGAAAAGGGACGGAGCAGCGTCCACCTGCGGATCCTTACTTACTGCATGTCTTCAGGTTTTACTGAGCGTGAATCTGACAGCTGACCAATAGAAAGCTTTAACTGAAGTTGCTGTTTTGGAGATAAGAGGTTTTTAACGACGTAGTTCGGGTCATCAAATCTGAATCACAGTCCAGACAAACGAGCACACTCACAAAGACCAAACTCTAAACACAAATTCAATTCAAATTCAATTATAACACAAAAAATCAATAAACTCATTATTGAATGAATATAAATGTGATAAAAAACCAAATTTAAATCCAAACGAAGCCACAGTTTGAATCAGAAATGCTGTGAGTTAATTAAGTAAAAAGCTGCTGGAATATATCAATAATTGTGTGCATTAATCAACAGTTACTTAAATATCTTTATTAAATAAACAGTCATTAACTGGGGACTATTTTTTCTCATGTCTCACGACTCCGCGTGTGTCCCTCCACCAGTTTAATGACACGCGATTATAAAAACCTTCTCAGAAGTCAGTAAAACAGTGAGTCGGTGTCCATTTACCTCCACTGAGTCCAGTGAGTCCATTTACCTCCACTGAGTCCAGTGAGTCCATTTACCTCCACTGAGTCCAGTGAGTCCATTTACCTCCACTGAGTCCTGTTCAGACTGGGGAAGGTTATCTAGAACCGAATGTTCCACACCAAACACCCAAACCCACTCTGAATGGCTTTGGCCAGAGCTCAGGAGCAGGTGGTCTGGGCTGATCAGCAACAGGAGTGTGCTCTCTCTCTCTCTCTCTCTCACACACACACACACACACACACACACACACACACACACACACACACTGAGCCTGTGTTACAGTACAGAGCAGTGGCATCTGTGTGCCCGCTTCTCCTGCCCTGCTCTTCGGTGGCACACTAATGACACACGACCACTTGTCAGAATGTTATGTAAATGACTCCCGCAACTATTAATCGCGGCCTGTTTGCGGGCCGGTGTTTCGCGGGATGGAACCAGGCCGTGGACTCAGCTGTGGAGGTTGTGGAGGGACATTGGACTGATTAGAACCTAATGAAGGGGGTCACCTGCCGGACAAAACCTGCCGCAGCATTGCCGCTAATGGGCAAACTAATCATGCGTGAAGATCCACCATGTCGAGGCGGCGTCCTGGCTGCAGGGCCTGTGGAAATGCGAGGGGCTCTAATGGTTCCTTAAGCGCAGGGTTAGAGCCGGAATGAGCAACGTGTGGCAGGTCGTGTCGTAAGGCTTGTTACGGATCAGATTGGCTGTCTGTTTCGGCCGTGATGGACAAGTTTACGAGTTAAACAGGCGTGTGAAACCCCACATCACCATTTGCTAACCATGCGTCGGCTCTGATTTGTTCCAGCACAGACAGAGTGTCAGCGCTCCAGGAGCAGAAGGCCTACGAGTCCACTTGATGCAAAGTACGGGAACATTTCAGCATATGAGAGTGTCAGCAGTTCCTCGCCACAGTCCATATTTTATACGACTTTATAAGAGTCTTATAGAAAACAATTAATCATGATCTAACCGCCGTGGCGTTGACTTACACTCTGTACTGCTGAATAGGGCTGTTTGACCTACACTGTAATATAAATACACCATTCCAGTCTAGACCCTGTAGAGAAGAACTGCCAATAGAATAGGACTCTCTGGAGCAGATAAACAAACATGACTCTATTGTCTCCATGTCTAATAGCAGGTGTGGACTAGAGGGTATAAAGACCCCCAGCATTGAGCTGTGGAGCAGTGGAACATGTTCTCTGGAATGATGGAGCTCCAAACAGGACTTTTGATATTGGATAAGGTGGGGAGTCGGGGATGAGGTGGGGACTCGGGGATGAGGTGGGGACTAGGGGATGGGGTGGGAGGAGGCGGGATGAGGTGGGGAGTCGGGATGAGGTGGGGAGTCGTGGATGAGGTGGGGAGTCGGGGATCAGGTGGGGAGTCGGGGATGAGGTGGGGAGTCGGGATGAGGTGGGGAGTCGGGGATCAGGTGGGGAGTCGGGGATGAGGTGGGGACTCCCGGGGATCCAGGTGGGTCGGGGATGAGGAGGTGGGGAGCTCGGGGATGAGGTGGGGGTCCCGGGGATGAGATGGGGGACTGGGGATGGGGTGGGGAGTCGGGGATGAGGTGAAATTCGCGGGGATGAGGTGGGGACTCGGGGATCAGGTGGGGAGTCGGGGGATGAGGTGGGGAGCTGGGGATGAGGTGGGGAGCTGGGATGAGGTGGGGAGCTGGGGATGAGGTGGGGAGTCAGGGGATGAGGTGGGGACTCTCAGGGATCAGGTGGGAGTCTGGGATCCAGGTGGGGAGTCGGGGGATGGGAGGTGGGGACTCGGGGATCGGGTGGGGGAGTCGGGGATCAGGCGGGTGGGGACCTGGGGATGAGGTGGGCACTCGGGGATCAGGTGGGGACTCAGGGATGAGGTGGGGAGTCGGGATGAGGTGGAGAGTCGGCGAGGAGGTGGGAGGGTGATCTCATAAAGGCTCACTGGGAATTCTCAGAGCAATGTTTGCCCTGGACAGCAGACAGTTACTCCAAAATGGAGCAATGAATGGTAGATGTACCAAACTTTTGTCCATTTGAGTGTATCATACATAGAACCATTGCGCTGAAGAGCCCTTTGGAAAGATAAGCTTACATTGTGTTGTATCTATAGAACCCATGTTCTGCATTAATATCAGACCTAAATATGATCTGAGAAAATTTTAATAATATACAAACAGAAGCTATGATTCACAAAACAGCAGGTGGAAGGGGCTTCACCAACACGGGGAGAAAGAACAGCGCTCCTCGCAGAACCCAGAGGTCTGGAGCTGTGCATCACTCACTACCTGTGGCGCCTCTGAGCTTCCCCTTATTATTTTTTATGGAGGACGTTTTGGAATATGAAACTCCGTGTTCCCCCCCGAGGGAATTTTCTTTAGAAGAGTCAGATGTCTGAGGAGGGGTGCTGACTGTCATTTGATCAACATCTGTTATAGTTGTTCTTGATATTAAGTTAATTAAAGCATTAATTAATTAATTAATTAAGCATTGAGCGCAATGGATCAGTGGAACTGTTCTCTGGAATGATGGTACATCCTGTACTTTTGGGATGAATTGGGGTGAGGTCAGGTGATCATCCAACATGCTGATCTCAATAATGCAATCAAATCCTCACAGCAATGTTCCAAAGTCTTCTGTGGACAGTAGAGACAGTTACTCCAACAAAAGCAGAACGAACTGCTTAATGCCCTTGATTTGAGGAAAAGCGGTGAATGTGCAGGTGTCCCAATACTTTTGTCCACATCATGTATCACTGATAAGTGTAACCAGGCGGGAGGCAGTTACGTGGTTTCATACCAAACATTCAGAAGCTTCAGTTACTCTGGGCTGAGAGGGCTAAGCCCTCCGTTAAAGGGCCCGAGCTGTTAAGAGCGGCTTTCATGGATTCAGTGGGTAAATACTGTCTAATGGCTTTGTGAAGTGACCTGATGATATAACCTCCCTCTCTCTGTCTCTCTCTCTCTATCTCTGTCTCTCTCTCTCTCCTGTCTCTCTGTCTCTCTCTCTCTCTCTCTCTCTCTCTCTCTGTCTCTCTCTCTCTCTCTCTCTCTCTGTCTCTCTCTCTCTCTCTCTCTCTCTCTCTGTCTCTCTCTGTCTCTCTCATCTCTCTCTCTGTCCTCTCTCTCTCTCTGTCTCTGTCTCTCTCTCTCTCTCTCTCTGTCTCTCTCTGTCTCTCTCTCTCTCTCTCTGTCTCTCTCTCTCTCTCTCTCTCTCTCTCCTCTCTCTCTGTCTCTCTCTGTCTCTCTCTGTCTCCTCTCTCTCTCTCTCTGTCTCTCTCTCTCTCTGTCTCTCTCTCTCTCTCTCTCTCTCTCTCTCTCTCTCTCTCTCCTGTCTCTCTGTCTCTCTCTCTGTCTCTGTCTCCTCTCTGTCTCTCTCTCTCTCTCCCTCTCTCTGTCTCTCTCTCTCTCTGTCTCTCTGTCTCTCTCTCTCTATCTCTCTCTCTCTCTCTCTCTCTCTGTCTCTCTCCAGATGTTGAAGGACAGTAGTGTCCTCAGGAAGTAAAGCCAGCTCTGACCCTTCCTGTACAGTGTGTCCAGTTTACTGTCCAGGTGCAGACTGAGTTACTTATCGGTCCTAACCACCTCCACATCAACCCCCTCGATAGAGACCGGCTGTGGGTCCAGTCCAGACCTCCGAAAGTGAAGCCCTTCGTTTTTAAAAAGGTTCTTTTGTGAATCAAGAACAGGCAGGTACACGTTTTAGGTACAGTGTACAGCTGCAGAGCTGAGGTGGTCTGTGTGTGTGTGTGTGTGTGTGTGTGTGTGTGTGTGTGTGTGGGTGTGTGTGTGTGTGTGTGTCTGAGTGTATGTGTGTGTGTGTGTGTCTGTGTGTGTGTGTGTGTGTGTGTAGGTGTGTGTGTGTGTGTGTGTGAGTGTGTGTGTGTGTGTGTGTGTGTGTGTGTGTGTGTGTGTGTCTGGAGTGTATGTGTGTGTGTGTGTAGTGTGTGTGTGTGTGTGTGTGTGTGTGTGTGTGTGTGTGTGTGTGTGTGTGTGTGTGTGTGTGTGTGTGTGTGTGTGTGTGAGTGTGTGTGTCTGCAGGTTTAATCTTCTGTAATCAGAGTCTGAAAATGGTCATAAAATTACATTTCATTCAGACCTGTCCCCCCAGTGCACAGGGAGAAATCCTGTAGACGTCCACTGTTTGACCCAGCGGACTCTTCCTGTGGGCAGTTCCCTGAGGGTCAGGGTAATTTGGTGACCCTAGCTGGCCACAGGCAGTGGGCTACTTTTGTTCCCCAGGCCAATTAGTGAGCCCCACCTTAGCCTACAGTTAAAAGGCCACTAATGGGGAGGGGGTCCACCTGAAAGGTGTGGAGAGCCCCCCGCTGAGCGCTTATTGGAGAGGAGGGAGGAGGGAGGAGGGAGGGGGAGAGCACTTCTGAAGCTTTTAGCATCACACTGAGCTTCATGGTGGACAGCAGCCGTTTGATCTTACAATAATTTACTTAATGATCTCAAACCGACCAATCAGTGCTGCTCGATTAACCCGCCAGGAGTAAGAGAGAGAGAGAGAGAGAGAGAGAGAGAGACAGAATATTGAACAGATAGATACATAGACAAATACAAAGGTGGATGGATGGACAGATGGACGGACAGATGGATGGATGGATGGATGGATGGATGGATGGATGGTCTACCTGCTTTAATATGCCTTGTTTGATAATTTTTTTTAGAAGGGATAAACTTATAGGCTGAATGGGCGGAGCTAAACTTTTATAGGCTGAATGGGTGGAGCTAAAGTGTATAGGCTGAATGGGTGGGGCTAAACTGTTATAGGCTGAATGGGTGGGGCTAAAGTGTATAGGCTGAAGGGGCGGGGCTAAACTGTTATAGGCTGAATGGGTGGGGCTAAACTATTATAGGCTGAATGGGTGGAGCTAAAGAGTATAGGCTGAATGGGTGGGGCTAAACTGTTATAGGCTGAATGGGTGGAGCTAAAGTGTATAGGCTGAATGGGTGGAGTTAAAGTGTATAGACTGAATGGGCGGGGCTAAACTGTTATAGGCTGAATGAGTGGGGCTAAACTGTTATAGGCTGAATGGGCGGAGCTAAAGAGTATAGGCTGAATGAGTGGGGCTAAACTATTATAGGCTGAATGGGTGGAGCTAAAGAGTATAGGCTGAATGGGTGGGGCTAAACTGTTATAGGCTGAATGGGTGGAGCTAAAGTGTATAGGCTGAATGGGTGGAGTTAAAGTGTATAGACTGAATGGGCGGGGCTAAACTGTTATAGGCTGAATGGGCGGGGCTAAACTGTTATAGGCTGAATGGGCGGGGCCATTTGTGTATTTACTGTAAACACATGAGTTTATGGTACGGTGTGAATAAGTCTTTTTGCACTTTTCTAAGCAGGTTTTAAAAACATACTGAGAACATTCCCGTCGGCATGTCTTTATTCGTGTCCCCGTAACAGATAGCAGGGTCTACGTTGGTGTCCTGCTGCATCTTAAACGTTTATTGACCCGTTTGTCCGGTTCCCCTGCTGAGCAGTGGGCTCGGGGAGCGCTGCTGCAGGAGGCCGTGGGGTGTGCATATTAAAGCTCACCTGTGATCTCCCTGCATCGGCCGGGGCATTTCCACCACCTCGTAAATCACACACCGTGAGCAGAATCACAAACACACCAACAACCGCTTGACCGGCTGAAAACAATCACACGGGAGGGGATGGATCTTACGAACAGTACAAATCATCACTTTAACACAATTAGCCAAATCCAGCTCATTAACATGGAGCTGCAGCAGTAGACACTCCTGTTCTGGGAAGGCTTTAAATGTTGGAAACTTGCCATGAGGAGGATTGATTGCACTCAGCCCCCTGAGGGCATCAGTGAGGTCAGGTACTGATGTAGGATGATTAGTTGTGCCCAGGGGTGTCGCCCGGCTTGGGCTTTCTGGGCTGTAGCTTCAAAAATTCTTTAATGAGCCATGAACCTTATAACAACCCCACCAAAGACCCCTGTACTGCGATGTGTGATATCTGAGGGGGTTCCTGCATGAACAGCCAGTTCCAAACCAGTTTGTTCTCTTTCTAACGGTCTGAAGGCGAGAGCTTCCTGTAGATCCACCATAAACATTTCAGGATTATCGGATCTTCTTTACTCATCTTGTGGTTCTGCATCTTGTAAAACATATAATCCTTAGATTCATTATTCAAACTCCCCAGTGAAGCTAAACGAGTCTTCTGATTTGTTCACAGAATGAAGATGATAAATGTGTGAGATGTGATTAAAAGATGTTTTTGTTGAAGAGCGTGTGTCTCTCCACCGGTTTAATGACGTGATTATAAACCCGTTTCAGATCCAGAATCTTCTCAGATTCAGTAAAACCGTCGGGTTTCAGTGTTTATTCATAAGCTTTAGGTTTAATAACGTTCTGTGAGGAACTTTTAGAGGTTCTGCTTCCATTCACCTCCACTGTTCTGACTGGGGGAGGTTATCTAGAACCGAATGCTTCACACCAAACCCACCAAACCCACTCTGAATCACTCTGTTCACTTCTTAACCAGTTAATTTTGCAATAGGTGACCTGATGGGAATTGGTGGGGTGTATGAACCACTAGTGTTCACCACAGGGTCAGTGGAACAGGGGCAGTACCAGTACTTTGGGGGCTTATTAAAGGGATAAAGCTGCCTTTATTCTTGGGATAAAACCCTCCTTAGGGAATGTTTCAGCTACACACACACACACACACACACACCCACACACACACACACACACACACACACACACACACACACACACAGGATAAAGTTGGGACACGCCCACATTTATTTCTTAAAATCCCTAAAATTAGAATCAGCTGCTGATGATCAGACCATGGTTAGAGGACTTTGGAGGAGACTGTCTTATTTAAACCTCAGACATTAGTCTGGTTTGCTCTTGATTGTTAAAGTGAGTGGGATCATCATGGTCAGATCCAAAGAGCTCTCTGAGGTCTTCACAAAGAAGGCTGTACATGCAGATGATTCTAAGAAGGGATTTAAAAAGATCACAGAACAATTAGAAATCAGCCGTTCCACTGTCCAGAACATCATTTACAAGAACATTTAGAACAACTGCCCACATGACCAGATCAGACCGTCCTACAAGTTGAGTCCAAGAGAAGAAGCACAAGATGCTTGAAGATCCAACAATCCTAAAAGGTTCATCACAGACCTACAGGAAGCTCTCACCACAGCAGATGTCAAAGTGCAGCTTCTACCATCAGAAAGACCTACAGTTAAGGTTCCCCTGGATGAAGTTACACGTACAGAAGAAACACGAGTTACTGAGTCGTAAAAACGAATCTTTGAAACTAGTTTAATTGGTTGATTTCAGATGGAACCAGCAATTAAGTGGATTCAGCAAACTCTTTAAGAAGAACCAAAGAAGAACCAGTTAGTTGGGTTAGTTGTAGGGCTTTGTGTTGGTGTGTTCGGTGTAGGGCTGTACTGTACTGGGTTAGTTGTAGGGCTTTGTGTTGGTGTGTTCGGTGTAGGGCTGTACTGTACTGGGACGGTATATTCATATCTAATTAGGGCTTCAGTGAACTAACTGTGATTCAGAGCAGATGATCAGCGAGCAGATGATCAGGGCAGTGTTTCAATACTCAAGGCCCCTAGAGGGCAACCTCGGAGCACCGAGTCCCACAGAGGAGCCTGTGATCAATTACAGAGCACCCAGAAATGAATTTCCACATAATAACCACATTCCAGAGACAGTCATTATCTTAAGAGGCCAAGAAGTCATAACTGTGGTAGAAACATCATTATTTTGAGATATACATGAGAAATGTGATTTGATAATATAACTTATAGGTTTGAGAAAGAAAAATGTTCCAGTCCTAAAGTCTGATTGGTTCTCGTTCAAAGCCGTTGTAAAATACACAATATGACCACCTCAATACAAGATCTGCACCTCTGTTACATCTCTTAAATCCCAACATCTGCACAATGTGGACAGTTACATGGTCCATTTTCTACACGTCATAACTCAGGATCAGTGTAACCTATATACAACCTGCATACAGACTCTGACTGATCAGAGAGAGGGGGCGGGGCTGATGATCAACCTGCATACAGACTCTGATCAGAGAGAGGGGGCGGGGCTAATGATCAACCTGCACACAGACTCTGACTGATCAGAGAGAGGGGGCGGGGCTGATGTTTATGCCTGTTTATTTAATATCTATAAATATCCTGACATTGTGAAAATGATAAATAAACCTGAGACCTGAGGCTTACGGATCATTGGTGCATTTTCTGAGTTCTGGTTCTGGTTCTACCTACATTTGATCCAGAATGTAGTTTATTCCTCACTGTGATTGAGAAACAGATGATTTACAGCCATTCTCAGACCCTCACTACTGAAAAGGCCCTTAGTGTTTACACTCGCCCGTCTCCACGGAGACCACACACGGACCCTAAGCCTGCACAACTCCCTCACTCCAGTCTCCACAGCTTCTGCTGAAGCCAGAAGCTCCGGAAAAACAGCTTGTTTCTCCACAGCTACTGTTCTCTCGGCTTTCTGGCGGAATAATCATGTTGGAGGAAGAAGAGGAGACGCTCGAGCCTCCGTTTACTGAAGATTACAGGGTGAAGTTTCTCGGAGAGAAGATATGTCAGATGTTGCAAGTGAAAGCAGACTCCTGGAACAAATTCACTTCAGAAGAAGAAAACCAGACTCTTCTCACTGACTTCTTTGAAAGTCGAGTCAGACTGCTGGTGCTCAACGCTTCTGCTGTCCTGACTGCCTCCACTGAGGTGAGTGTGGCCTCCAGGAACCTTGGGGTGATACCACCACTGGGGTGCAATTGAGGCCTTCATCATGTTCCAGCACTGAATCCAGTAACCAACTGTTGATCTAATATTCCAGATCTGTGAGGGGAAATGTTTGTAAACCTTTAGAAGATGAAGGTGAAATTATGATGTATCATAGATGTTTTCAATCAGTGATGGGAGTGGGTGTGTCCTGTTTTATTTAAAGAACAGGGATCTATCATAGTCTGATCTTCACAACACGTTTATGGATCATGGAGAACATCTATGTCTGAGGAGCTCAGAAGAAGAGCTGTTGATGTTCATCAGGCTGGAAAAGGTTACAGAACCATCTGTAAAGAGTTTGGACTCGATCCACAGTCAGACAGATTGAGTACAAATGGAGGAGATTCAGGAACATTATTACCCTCCCCAGGAGTGCTCCACCTACAAAGATCACACCAAGAGCAACAAAGGAACCCAAGGGAACTTCTAATCAACTAAAGGTCTTTCTGACATTGGCTGATGTTAATGTTCATGAGTGCACCAACAGGAGAACACTGAGCAATAATGGCGAGCATAGCAGGGCTGCAAGGAGAAGACTTTATCTCCAAAAATCCAGTAGAAATGGTGTGGAAGGACCAGAAGCAGCAGTTCATGCACCAGCATAACAGAGCTTTTTTAAATCAAAACCTTCAAAATCATACAAATAAAATTAAATTCTGATAATTCTGATATTTTCTTTATCTCAGTACATACATCTTCATCTGTTTCTGAATATTTTATGAATGAAAGTGTGTCAAACTATCAGAAGATCCTGAAAACGTAGCCTGACGTTCAGCATTGGGGTGGGCTGGTGATGATTTGGGGTTGTGTTGCAGCCAGTGACTGTATATATTGTTATTTAATGAATGTTTTGCGAATTATTATGTTCATTGATTGTATTTCAAGGTACGGTTACGTACATCGGTCTGGGACAGGTTTCAGTAACATTCTAGTGTTTAAAACGTCTATTTCTATAGTGAAGACATCCCATAATGTCCTCCTTTGTGCATTAGGTTTCTTCTCACCCCGGGTGTAGGAGGTTGTACATTCTGAAGAAGGAAAATGTCCCCATCCTCTCTGAAAACTGCAGGAGCGTTCTTCTGTACGGGCTGCTGTCCCCCTCCCTGCTCATCCAGCTGTCAAGCAGCGTGGACAAGGTAATGACCTCTCGTCCTCCTCCGAAGTCCCGATCAGAGCTTCCAAGGCCTGTGGGAAAAATATTACACCATCAAAACGTCTCACACGGCTCATTGTTGCACGTGCGACTCACATTTAAATAAATGTTTGATTTACCTGAGCACACCACACAAGCCTCTGCATGTCTAATGTGCCAATGCTTCATCTCAAGGTCTGTCTGCCACTGTTGTCCAACAAGAAGAATCATGTGACGTGGCCCAGCGTGATTTCCCAGGACGTAATGAGACACATCGAGAGTTTAGCAAGCAAGGTGACGGTGGTGAAAGGACAAATTCATGGCAGAACCGTCCTCCCTGTTACGGGTGTGGTGGAAAGGATAGACAACTGTCCAGCGGTGGCCATCAGACGGTGAGCTGGAGTTCTGTCTGATTTACTACAGTTTCTGTTTATAAAGCTGATGATATATTTAGGTGTATTTTATTTTGAGTTGATAATACAGAACATTCAGAACTACATTATTGGTCGATCACGTGCAGAAACACCGCGAGAAGCTAGTTTCAGTAACAGGGTATGAAACTACCTCCACCATGTTTTTGCAAGCTGATGAAATATGATTGCCTGAGCCAAGAAAGAACCTATTGGTCACCACGTCTAATACCAGGCGTGGTCTAGAGGGTACAAAGCCCCCCAGCATTGAGCTGTGGAGCAGTGGGGCTGTGTTCTCTGGAATGATGGAGCTCCATCAGGACTTTTGGGAGTGAGGTGGGGTGGAGATGTAGTGGTGATTAAAGATGTGATATAGAATATGAGCCCTTTAATGATCCTTTAATGTCACTAACTCAGTCAGGACGGTCATGATGGGAGGACAGTGATGCATGCCATTGAGTCCATGGTCATCAGCTGCAGCCATCTGATTCAAAAAGTCTTAAAAGAAGATTCTGCAGAGCTCATGTTAAAGGGGCGGAACCCGGGACCGAGCGCTGAGCTTCACTTCTGGAGGTCCAGGACGAAGAACATACAGAACATTCATGATCAGGTATGATCCGATGTTGAACCAGAATCTGTGATCGTGATGTCTTGGGGGTGATTACACTTGGCTGTAGATGGACTGAACTTCAACAAGGCGGGGCTACAGAGGTGTTTCTGATAAAGTGGCCGGTAATGAGTATGCCTTTGATTCTCAGCTTCAGAGCCCTGCAATTCAGAAGATGATAAGAATCCTGGAAGAGGCAGACAGCAGCTACTACCCGTCATTCAAAGCACTAACTGAGGAGGTCTTCCATGGTAATTATGTTGTATCATCACCTTGAATGTTTAATGTGGTAATAACTTCAGGCGTCTGCAGATGGCGCTACATGGGGGTGATGGGGAAATAAATACCTGCGGTGTGTGTGGCGGGACATTTTCACACGACTGTAACTGATGTTTAACGACACCATCTGACATATGTGTCCGATCTGCAGCACTGCACAAGGCCAGGGATGTGGATCTTCACCTTCAACAGCTTCAGCCACTCCTGCTCCACGTAGAAGAAGCAGAGTTCTCCTCCCTCCATCCATCCATCCCTCCCCTCTTCCATCTCATCTTCCTGGTTTGGACCCACTGCTCCTCGTACTGTTCGCCGGCCCGTGTGGTGGTGCTCCTGCAGGAGCTATGTAACCTGGTCGTTCAGCAGGTGATGATGAGGAGGAAATGAGTTAATTAGTGATAAATTAGCACTGAAGTTTAGTTCGAAGCCTAAAACCTAATCCATGACTCCAATGCTAAACGCTCTTGCTCTCACCAGGCCTCCTCATACCTGTGTGCTGAGGAGCTGCTTAGAGGAGATCCTGAGGAAACCCTGGAGAAACTTCAGACTGTAGTGAAGATCTTCACAGGCTTTAAGGAGAGTTTCTACACCTATAGAGCGAGAGTGCGAGACTGGGCCAGAGCCTGGGGAAGAACACACTGCTGGGATTTTCCATCGGCTTTGGTTTTTCTCCGATTTGAGAGATATCTAGGGCGGGTTCTGATGCTGGAGGTGAGATCTGATTGGTTCTCGGGTTTAAGATCAATGATTCTCATACTGGATCTTATGTTTCCAGTCTCCCCATCCCCAACATGGTCAATGAGTCTAAGCATGTTGACTGTTTCCTACAGGTTTTGGAAAGAATGCACTGGTTTCTGTTGATGTGAGGTGATCTGTATATTTCAGGACCTGTTCTCCACCATGCTGGAGCTCCAGAAACTGGAGAAACTGGTCTTCGGAGGGACGAAGGGGAGGATGTACACCAAGCAGATCTCTTTGCTGCTCTCAGAATTCCAGCTGCTCTGCAAAGGGATCATGGGCAGAGAGTATGATCCACTGGATCTAGACTCTAAGGTACAGACCAAAAGTATATGGACGCCTGCTTCTGCAATGTTTCTTGTGAAATCAAAAGTATTTAACCCCACAACAGGTCCTGACTTATGTTGGATGATTAAATCTTACCAAAAGATATTGGATGGTGCTGCATCACTCCAGAGAACCCTACAGCTCAATGCTGGGGGGCTTTATACCCCTCTAGCCCACCTGGCATTAGACATGGTGCCAATCCTATTCTATTGTCCTATTCTATTGGCAGTACAGCTCTACAGGGACTGGAGAATCTGTCTTTAAAGAAGGAAGCATGACAGTAAACCCGTATTTGCTCGTGTGCCATTGGTTGAACGTTCAGTAAGATCTGACCGACATGTAGCAGCCTGTGGACGTCGGCTCCCATGGTGTTCAGCTGGTTTATTATGAGAGTGTTATGGTTGTGTGGTAACGTGGTTGTTAGCGAGAACAGAGTAAACAGTTCACTCTGCTGTGGCTCACAGATCAGAGAAGCTTTCATCAGTCAGCTTCTAACATTAGCAATGTTCAGATTTGTGAAAATATTATTGTCAAGGCCTTTTTATCAAACTGATATAACAATAATATAAAAGCATAAAAATAATAATAATATATAGTCACTGATCAACACTGGCAGCTAATTTTGGGGGATATTTTTGTAGTTTAATGTATTTTTATTCACAAAATAAAAATTAAAACTACCTGAAAAGCCTTTATTATTTTTATTATTTCTGTTTGTATCAGGATGATCCCTTCTCAGGACTTTCATTCTGAAAGAGAGCAAAGAGAGCAAATAGCCCCTCTCTCATTTTCCTCAATATCCCAACAGTCAGTGATGTCATCAGCCCCGCCCCCTCTCTCTGATCAGTCAGAGTCTGTATGCAGGTTGAGCATTAGCCCCGCCCCCTCTCTCTGATCAGTCAGAGTCTGTATGCAGGTTGATCATCAGCCCCCATTCTTGCACCTGACCAACTGACTGATGTCTCCACCCCTACCAAAGGAGAGACTGGAACAGCAGTGTAATTCCCTTCTGCTGTCAGTGGTTTTAATGTTATGGCTGATTGGTGTGTATGGCATGCAGTTTCAGAGTGTATTTGTTATTTTAAAGGATTTCGAGGAAGATTATGAACATTTCAAAGAGAAGGTTATGGATTATGACCGACGTCTTGGAAACATCCTCTGTCTGGCCTTTAAAGACTGCTCTGGACTGGAGTCCATTTTCAAAGTAAGTTATTTTTTATTTTATTTTATTTCTTTTAAGCTTTATATATGATAGTATATTACATAACAACAACAACAACCACAACAACAACAACAACAACAACAACAATAATAATAATAATAATAATAATAATAATAATAATAATAATAATAATAAATAATAATAATAACAATAATAATAATAATAATAATAAATAATAACAACAACAACAATAATAACAACAACAACAACAACAACAACAATAATAATAATAATAATAACAATAATAATAAATAATAACAACAACAATAATAACAACAACAACAACAACAATAATAATAATAATAATAATAATAACAATAATAATAAATAATAACAATAATAATAATAACAATAACAATAATAATAATAATAATAATAATAATAATAATAACAATAATAATGATTGATTATTGGTTTTATCCACAGCTCCTAGTGGTGTTCCGACCGTTCCTGGACCGAGGGATCATCAAGGAAACGTTCAGCCCCTGTATCTCTAAACTGATTCAGATGTTTGGTGCGGAGCTGGAGAGATGTAAAGTTCTGTTTGACTCTCAGATCAAGCAGGTATCACAGTTTTCTTGTACACTATATGTCCTAAAGTTTGTGGACACCCCTTCTTTTTCGGTGCACTTCTTATTCGGTGCACCCCGGTGACCTGGATGACCTGTGAACTCCCTCACAGCTAGAGGAAGAAACTTTGGGAGATATCAGGCTGGGCTCACAAGGGAGGACCCCTCCTTCTCTGATCAAACTACTCATATATAATTTGATAAGGGGACACTGGACCCCCACACGTCTGCTGTAATACTCAGGTGTACAGAAGTAATGATAGTTTGATGGTGGACATAATTGTAACAGTAGCAGCTAATTTGGATCTGTGTAAAATAGCCAGAAGGTGGACAGCCAGTGTGAAGTGGTAGCAGGGAGCTCGAGGTCTGTCTCAGGTGGGTGACAGGGGAACATGAGGTCAGCCTCTGAAGTGGTGGCAGGAGTAATCCATCACTCCCAGACCTTACTAATGCTCTCAGAATGTTGGTGCTGAATGCAATCAAATCTTCAGCACAATGTTCCAACATCTGTTGTAAAGCGTTCCCAGAAGGGTACTGCATAAAACCCATGTTGTGCTGGTGTCCACAAACTTTTGGCCATATATTGCACATCTGAGCCATACAGCTTACTCTCCCAGTGGGCTTGAGAGAAGATGTTTACTGTTTGTGTCTCCAGAGGAAGAAGGGTAAGACCAGGCTGTGTAAGAACATGTCCCCCATGTCCGGAGCTTTGAAATGGGCCAGAATGCTGAGAGAGAGGATCCAAACTCCATGGGAAAACTTCCAACTCGTGCTGGACCTGTAAGTGTTCCCAAACCCCTCCGAGTGCCAAACTGAAGAACTGCCGTGTCTGATCCACTCGTACCAGCAACACACACTAACACACCACCACCACGTCAGTGTGACTGCAGTGCTGAGAATGACCCACCACCCACATCATATCTGCTCTGTGGTGGTCCTGTGGGGTCCTGAGCGTTGAAGATCAACTGATACAGAAATCCTGCCTGCTTTTTCAGGACCACTGAAGGAGCAGCTATGGAGCCAGTGGGCCATCAGTACCTGCAGATGTGCACTCTGCTGGATGAGTTTGAGGAAGCCGTGTACTCAGACTGGTGCGGTACTGTTGAACGAGTCTGCCAGCTGAACCTTGACCAGCCCCTCATCAGGAGAGATTTAAAGACCGGTCTCCTTTCAGTGAACTTCAATCAGGAGGTAATGAAGAGCCTTACAGACCGTTATTATAGCTGGAGTATTATGTTAGGTTAAAGGAGTTCAGTATGTATCACTCTAATTACCACACCTTCATTTCATCTCCAAACTTAGAACAGAGCTCAAACACACCGACTCTAAGATCACTTATAATAGAGGTCACAGCTTCAGGTCCTTCCACAACATCTCTACTGGATGAAGATCAGGACTCTGACTGGGCCATTCCAGAACATTACCTTCATTCTTTGGTAGAAAAACTTGTGTGCTTAGGGTCGTTGTCTTGGTGCATGATCCACATTCACTTGAGATTCAGCTCAAAGGCAGATGTTCTGATATTCTCTGTTAGAATTTGCTGGAATCGTTCAGAATCCAATGTTCCATCAATGATCGCAAAGGAACCTGGTTTAGAAAAGAGCTCAAACACACCCACACTGCACTCGCTTATAGAAGAAGTGAGTTAAAATGGTTTGGGTAGATTAGAGTGAAATTCTCTGTAACGTGTCTGTTGTCCTCGTTGACCCCAGTTGTTAGCTGTCCTGAGGGATGTGAAACATCTTCAAATGCTGGAACACACCCACATCCCTTCTGCTGCCATGGAGGTGTATGAGAAGAGAGACACGTTCCTCACGGTAATTAGTGATTCCTCGGGTTGTCTTTGAGTTTACAGGGACAATGAGAGAGTAAAATGTGTCCACAGTAGTTACTGTTGTAAGGGTGGACAAGCTTTACAGAATGTACTCTCGGGGGCGTAATAGAGCATTGTTTTCAAGCAGATCAACAACTTCCAAACATGGTGGAGGTAGTTTCACACACAGCTGCTGTAACTAAGACCCCCAAAGTAACCAACTCACAGTGAGAGCAAGACAGTTTTAAGTACAGCTACAGAAAGTACTACAGACGTCCACGTATGTCCAAGTAAACAATTCCTCACATGAAAGAACATGTCTGTGGTTGGACTGTAGTAGGTCAGGTCTCAGTATGAGTTCCTCTGTTCTTCCTCAGTGCATGAGCAGTTTACAGTTGCTGGTCCAGTGGTACAACAAGGTCCAGCAGACGGCTGTGGACGTGGAAGTGTCTCTGATGAAGGTGGAGCTGGAGGCTGTAGACCAGCAGCTTCATCAGGCTGAGACCGAGCTAACGTGGCAGCACCACGGCTGCTGGAGCTACATCTGCCAGACCAAGCACATGGTCCACAGGCTGGAGCGCAGGCTCCAGAAGGCCAAAGACAACCTGGAGGTGATCCAGGAGCTGATGAAGGGATGGAGCAAGCAGCCGATGTTCTGCAGGAAGGACAACAAGAAAGACATGCTGCTGATGCTGGAGGACAGGACAGCGAGAGTGACGAAGAGATACAGCAGCATCAGGAGAGACGGAGAGACCATACACCAGCTGCTCCAGGTGAGGAAGGGAGGAGGGACTTGAATGATTTAACTGTGGTTAATAAGACATCACAAGAGATTGTGATTGATCTGATAAACTAACATCATGTTGCATAGCAGCCACCTGGGATCACATAGCATCCCCTTAGTAACAGCATAGCAACCAGTTGAGTCAGCATAGCAACCTGCTGCCAAACACCTGGATATGTTTCTGGAATATTAACCCTTTCATTCCGTTTCGTCTCTGTAGGAAAACAAGGCCCTCTTTGGAGCAGAAGGTGATTCGGAAGCCTGGCGGGACTATCTGCAGTATGTGGATGAGATGGTGGTGGAAGGGTTCTTCAGTGCCCTCTCACACTCTCTGGAGTTCTTTGTTGATAATATGGAGGCATCAGTGAGGCATGCTCCTCTGTTGGAGGCTCAGATGGAACTCAGCAGCTCTGAGATCCTCTTCAGGCCTTCTATGGACGCCCACTCTGGAGATGGATTTTACGAGCTGATGGAGGGGCTGCTGGCAGATGTGTTCAAGATGTCTGCTCAGGTCCGGCGGGTGGCCACGCACCTGGACATGCAGGACTACCAGGTGAGCAGGCCTTCCACTGCAGAAAATCCATAAAGAGAGAAACGATTCTACTACTTCTCCCATCAGTTCTGGTAGCCCTCGGTGTTCCTGCTCCTACTTCCCACTAACAGTATTCCTTTCGTACATCACTCACATGGTTTTAAACGATGTCGGGTCTCTGTCCTCCGACAGGACGATATGGAGGATATGCTGGGCCTCTTAGACCTGCGACAGGAGGTGATGGAGCGAGTGAATGATGTCATCAGGAGAGTGTCTGAGTACCAGGGCACGTTTGAGCGCTATGCCCACCTGTGGCTGGACGAGCGGGCGGAGTTTCTCAGACAGTTCCTGGTGTATGGTCACTCTCTGACCGCTGAGTATGTGGAGTTATATGGAGAAGATGCCTTACCAGAGAATCCACCCACCACTGACCAGTTCAGACAGCAGGTAAAGATCTCGTCCCCCTCGTCTTCATTATTGTAGAGGAACATTTCAGCATTTTCTGAATCTCTATCTGCTCCATCTGGATCACCATCAACAGTAGTTCTGAACATTTCTCTGAATTTGGTTGATGATGGTAGTTAATGGGTGTTTCCTGAAAAACTGTAAGTCTGTGTAACTGGTTCTGTCAGAGGTGGGACTGCTTTTCTAGTGGTCTCCTGGTGTGGGGGGAATTCTCACACTCTCTGACTGATCACCATGGATACCAGAAAACCTCAGGAAGATTAGGGTCAGTAAAACTGGAATGTTCCTTCAGCTGAAGTGGAGATACAGATACAGATGGTCTGCACTGAAGGATGTGGTGATATTAATCCCCTTTCCCTGCACAGATTGACCATTATGAAGATCTGTACGTGGAAGTCAGCGAGCTGGAGGACTGGCGGGTGTTTGACGGCTGGTTTAGAGTGGACATCCGCTCCTTCAAGATGACCCTTTTAAACACGATCAAAAAATGGAGCTGGATGTTCAAGGAGCACCTCATATCATACGTTAAAGACAAGTGAGATCACACGCTCCACATATCTCTTACTGGTCTACAGAGAAGTTAATAGTGACATTTTCGAGGGTCCTAATGTCCCATAGAGATCATTATAATGAAGACCACCAGCTTAATCCTAGGTAGGGCTGGTGATCATCCAACATCATGACTTCAACCTCTTAATAATCTTGATTTCAGAAGAAACAATGAATGAGCAGCTGTCCCAATACTTTTGTCGACCTGGTGCATTTCTCCTGTACAGACATGGTTGTATAGAGCAGTGAGCAGTGAATCAGTGTTTACGTGGTGGATTTAAGGTGTTGTTGGTCATTTGCACTGCTGTGGTCTCTCAGTGTAGCAGAGCTGCAGGAGTTCATCCTGAGGGCAGACTGGGAGCTGAGAGAGCCGGTGAGGAACGGAGATTACCAGGCCATGGTGCAGGTCATGGGTTGTCTGCTGGCGGTCAGAGACAGACAGGTCAGCACAGATCAGCTGTTCGAGCCTCTGAGAGCTGTGGTCAGTCTGCTGGAGCAGTACGGAGAAACACTGCCTGATAACACCCACACTCAGCTGGAGGTGAGGATATCATCTTCCAGGGCTGTTATGATATACACTCTGATATACACTCTAATATACACTCTGATATACACTCTGATATACACTCCGATATACACTCCGATATACACTCTAATATACACTCTGATATACACTCTGATATACACTCTGATATACACTCTAATATACACTCCGATATACACTCCGATATACACTCTGATATACACTCTGATATACACTCCGATATACACTCCGATATACACTCTGATATACACTCTGATATACACTCTGATATACACTCCAATATATACTCCGATATACACTCTGATATACACTCCGATATACACTCCAATAATCACTCCGATATACACTGATATACACTGTTATACTGTGTTGTGGTATGAAATAGTAACAGGCGTACTGTCTATGACAAGATAACCATAAAATATACAGACGTTCTAATATGACTACAGTAGCTTCACTGTTTGTGTGATGGGTCAGTGTCTCTCCTCTCGTTAGGATTTGCCTGAGAGATGGAGCAGCATTAAGAAACTGGCCTGGACTGTAAAACATGAGGTGGCTCCTCTCCAAAATGCTGAGGTGGCCATCATACGCAAGAAATACGGAGACTTTGAGGTCAGTTTTTCCATTTTCTTCTTAATAATGCTTTTATGATAGTGTAGATGTAAAGTCACACACAGCAGTGCTGCTGGAGTGTTTAAACACTGTGTCCACTCACTGTCCACTCTATCAGACACTCCTACCGAGTGTCTCCACCTTGTAGATGTAAAGTCAGAGACAGAAGCTCATCTGTTTCTGCACAGTTTGTGTTGGTCGTCCTCTAGTCCTTCATCAGTGCTCACAGGACGCTGCCCACAGGACGCTGTCGGCTGGACGTTTCTGGTCGGTGGACTGTTCTCGGTCCAGCAGTGACACTGAGGGGTTTAAACACTCCAGCAGCACTGCTGTGTCTGATCCACTCGTACCAGCAACACACACTAACACACCACCACCACGTCAGTGTGACTGCAGTGCTGAGAATGACCCACCACCCACATAATAGCTGCTCTGTGGTGGTCCTGTGGGGTCCTGATCATTGAAGATCAGGGTGAAAGGAGGAGAATAAAGTATCAGAGAAGCAGGTGGACTAGTTTAGAAAGCGTCAGAGGGGTTTGTCTGAGAGTCAGTACTGCTGCTGGCCGTTAGTGTGTGAGTAGTGTTTGCTGATTGGCGTCCCACTCACAGGTGAAGCTGAGTCAGTTTGAAGAGAGGTTCCGAACAGAAGCTCCTCTCCACTACAGCTCGGAGAACCCCTACTCTCGGCTGGATAAGGTACACCTTCCATTCTTTTGCTTTCTATGAAACATCTGAAGTGTACTGTCCAGTCTGTATGGATGTGTGGAAAGTATGGAAACGATTTGTGTGGTTCCTCAGTGCTACAGTGAGGTGGAGGTCCTGGAGATGGAGCAGGTGGAGCTGCAGGAGTGCTGTAAGCTGTTTGAAGTGAGCAGCCCAGACTTCAGGCAGCTCAGACTGTGGAGGAGAGAGATTTCCACCTTGAAGCATCTCTGGGATCTGCTGCTGTTTGCTCAGGTTTGCTCAGTCTAGAAAACAGCATGTGACCATGTAGATCTCAGGTTCTAAGAGTTAAACCATCTCACAATAGCATGTTATTGACCTACATGCTCTGGTTTGCTGATTGCACCAGAGGAGGAGAAATAGTGTAAGATGTTCACAGTGAACTCATGTGAAGCATAAACACTGACTCCGTCCTTCCTCACAGAGCTGTATAGTGGCCTGGTCAGTGACGCCTTGGAGGGACATTAGTGTGGATCAGATGGATGCAGAACTGAAGAGGATTTCCAAAGTGAGAACCTCTACTTTAATACTGTAAACACATCACCTTAACCCTTAATCACAGTCAGTGACATCATTGGCTGTGAAAATGAAGGGAAGCTGAATGTAATTGTGAAGCTGCTGAAGCTGCTGAAGCTGCTGAAGCTGCGTGAAGGTTTCAGCATTAAACGGTAAAGGAGATGTTCAGGACCAGTGGGTGGGTTTGTGGGTTTGGTCAGTAACACAGACTGTTCTGTGGGTCAGGAAATGCAGACTCTCGATAAAGAAGCTCGCAGCTGGGACGTGTTCGTTGGTCTGGATCACGAACTGAAGGACTTGTTAACGTCGGTGCGGGCAGTTACTGAGCTACAGAACCCGGCCATGAGAGACAGACACTGGATACAACTGGTTACGACCACTGGAGTGAGTGGTTTTCTGTTTCTATCCATCCATCCATCCATCCATTCATCCATCCAGCCATCCATCCATCCATCCATCCATCCATCCATCCATCCATCCAAAAGCATTTGATTGAACATTCACTGAAAGTCCAGTACTATCATGACCTTCATGTCCATGATGAGTGGATGGAACCGTTCCACCACAGTTAGAGCCTGAAATAAAACCAGAATCTATAAATTCTTTTCCTCAGGTGGACTTCACCCTGACTGAGAGAACCACCCTCGCAGATCTTCTGGCTCTGCAGCTACATACGTATGAAGAGCAGGTCCACAGCACAGTGGCCACAGCAGTCAAGGAGATGGCCATTGAGAAGGTGCTGGATTATTCTTCCCTCGTTCTCTGTTCCCTCACTAATGCACTTTCCAGTCAGCTGCAGGACCCTCATAGCTCCAACGCTTCTTCTTGCTCCCTCAGGTGTTAAGTGAGATCAGCCAGACATGGGACCTGATGGAGTTTACCTATGAGAAGCATTTCCACACCACCACACCTCTGCTGAAGTGTGATGATGAACTCATCGAGAGGTTGGAAGAGCATCAGGTCAGAACATCTGCACATAAATCAATTTATATTTGAGTAGAACCGTAGCTATGTTCATGTCTGGAAGAGTGGACACTGGTACAGTAGGACAGGAGGTGGTCAGGGAGTCTTATAAGCCCTCTGAGATGCCCTGCTGAGTGAATGTGCATCATGCTGTTCTCAGGTGCAGCTGCAGGCCATGCTGCAGATGAAGCAGGTGCAGTTCTTCCACGGTCAGGTGATGGTTCTTCAGGCTCGGCTCACTCAGGCTGAATCTGTGCTGATGCTGTGGCTGGAGGTGCAGAGGAGCTGGGCTCACCTGGAGAGTGTGTTTGTTGGCTCAGACGACATTCAGCACCAGCTGCCTGCGGACACACTCCGGTTCCACTCCATCAACACGGACTTTAAGGTGAGTCTGAGGATTACAGCTTAAAGGAGAACGCTGAGTACAGAGTGAGAGTGAGACCGTTTTTTTAGGGACTACTTTTTGCCACACTGTGTCCTGCAGCTCTGTATGTATCCCTCCACCAGTATAATGATATGTGATTATAAAAGCCTGTTTTAGATCCAGAATCTTCTCAGTCTACTATTCTGACCAGGGGAGGTTATCTAGAACCTCTAAGTCATTGCTAAATCTTATGCAAGCTTTGTTGTTTTTGAAAACCGTTCCTTTAAACCCTGAATCATCAAGTAATTAACAAGAAATTCCAGCTTTAGAAATCTGTATGTATCTTTCTAGTGCACGCAGTGACTGTCTCATCCAGCAGGGGGCAGGAGACATGGATCTGATTTCAGTTTATTTCTGTAATTTATTGCTGTTTGTTCAGTTTGTGACATTTTATGATTATTTGATTACTTGAACGGTTATTTTATATCGATGTTGAATAAATGTTTTGTAATTAATTATTATTATTTTTTTAATAATATAATTAAATTATTTATCACACGTTGCAGAGATAAAAGATATGATACACTTTGTCTTTAACATGTTAAAACGTGTGTTTAGGACCTGATGTTTAAAAGTTCTGAAACCAAGAACGTGATCAAAGCCACCAACAAGCCCCACCTTCTGGAGACTCTTGAGGACTTACAGACGAGGTTTGCTGAAGTATTTACTTCATTTTCTCTGGTTTTAAGCTTTAAAACGAGGACAGTAAGTGACTGCATTTGTTCCAGACTTGCTGTGTGTGAGAAAGCATTGACCAAATACCTGGAAACCAAGAGAATGACTTTCCCTCGCTTCTACTTCATCTCTTCTGCTGACCTGCTGGATATCCTCTCCAAGGGCTCCCAGCCTGGACAGGTGCTGTTCCCCAAATGTTGGTGTCGTGTTCAGTTTCCATCTGCATGTGTTTTGGACAGTGCTTTATGTGCATCAGTCTCATCAAACTGTAATAAAGTACCTTACCATCAGCTGGGATACCATAGCAACCACCTAGCAACACTATCAATGACCATAGCAACAATACAGCAAGTGTAGTATGACCAACACAAACTGTGCAGAAACAGATGAGCTTCTGTCTCTGACTTTACATCTACAAGGTGGAGACACTCGGTAGGACAGTGGACAGTGAGTGGACACAGGGTTTAAACACTCCAGCAGC
>CM067507.1:620466-622966 GCA_034509495.1 Acestrorhynchus altus | reverse complement strand
TGCTGTGAACAGATGGATTATAAGGTACCGACACACATTAATCCTCACTCGGGATTAGATCACCTGAGCAGATGCTCCATGTAACCGATTTGAATCCAGTATGAACCTGCAGTGTGGTTGTAGTCCATAGGGAACATCTTTAAAGGCCTGTCTCAGACTGGAGCGTGGGGCTGCTTCGATGAGTTTAACCGCATTGCTGTGGAGGTGCTGTCCGTGGTGGCGGTGCAGGTGAAGGCCATACAGGATGCCTTGCGCCACAGGAGGACCAGGTGACTCAGACTGTTCATATGTTCGGATGTGCTGCAGTGAGCTGGTCAGAGTTGTCTTGATCTGTCCTGTCTCGCAGGTTTGTGTTTTTGGAAGAGGAGATCAGACTGAGGCCCAGCGTCGGGGTGTTTATCACCATGAACCCGGGCTACGCTGGACGAACCGAGTTACCTGAAAACCTCAAAGCTCTCTTCAGGTGAGTGGACAGTAGAACGGTGGGCAGATTTAATCTACAGTTCTAAAACATAGTATCGAGGACCGACTCTGATATATGATATTTTAGATGCTGTTTTTGGGCAAAAGTGTTGGAACACCTTCTAATTCATTGTTTCTTCTGAAACAAACACGGGTATTGGATAAGACTTGCTGGACGTTGGATGATCAACACCCCACCTCATCTCCAGCTCATCCTAAAAATACTGGATGGAGCTCCATCATTCCAGAGAACACGGTTCCACTGCTCCACAGCTCAGTGCTGGGGGTCTTTATACCCTCTAGTCCACACCTGCTATTAGACATGGAGACAATAGAGACATGTCTGTTTATCTGCTCCAGAGAGTCCTATTCTATTGGCAGTACTTCTCTACAGGGACCAGATAAGCTGTGTGTGCATTTGCACATCAGTGTAAGCAATGTGTGCAACTTAAAGCAGCTCAGTGTCTTCATTAGAAGGGGTGTCCATAAACCTTTGGACAAAGTTGGAACAACCCATGAACATCTTTGTCTTTTTAGACGTATTTAAACATATGGACATTTGATCTTCATTATAATGGAGCTGAAACATCACACAGCTGAAAGAATTCCACGTGGAGAAGTTATACGAAACATCTAGTTGACATTATCTTTATCTTCTGTTCTCTGGGACTCTGGGCACTGACGTATGGCTGTGGCATCACCAAACCTCCTCGAGAGCCAAGTTTAAAAGTTTAGATCATATTATGAACATTGATGTCTTTCCAGATGTTTTATGTGTTTAGTCACATCACCTCCTCAATAAAGTGAAAATGAAGATTATAGAGTTGTCTTATTTAAACCTCAGACATTAGTTTGGTTTGCTCTCGATTGAAGTGAGTAGGGTCACCATGGTCAGATCCAAAGAGCTCCTTCAGAAAGCAGGTTTGTAAATGATGTGTGTTCCCGCAGGCCCTGCGCTATGGTAGTGCCAGATATGGAGCTGATCTGTGAGATCATGCTGATGGCTGAAGGCTTCCTGAATGCCAAGATCCTGGGCAGGAAGTTCATCACCCTGTACAACCTCTGCAAGGAGCTGCTCTCCAAACAGGTGCCCTGACACATGCAGCGATAACAGGCAAAGAGTCATAGAGTGTCAGAAAACACATGTGAGTCTACTGGAGGTTACTGAACACCTCCGGCTGGTTTGAGGAGAGGAGGAGAGGAGATGTATCAAATCAAATCTAATCATGAAGAGCTTGTATCTCGCTTTTTACAACAGACGTCAGAGAGCAGATTCACAGAAATCAAAAATAAGAAGGTGAACCACACAGGAAACATAGAGGAGAAAGACATAAACCCTTACTGAGCCAAAGGGCGACAGTGCAGGAAAAACCCTCCAGAACCTCGGGAGGAACCAGGTTCACATGGGAGAACCCTTCCCGTTATGAAGTGTCTATGTAGGTTTGGCCTTGAAGTAAAGACTCACTGTGATGGAGGTTAAATCTTTGTCATGCAGGACCACTACGACTGGGGCTTACGTGCCGTAAAATCTGTGCTGGTGGTTGCTGGTGGGCTCAAACGAGGAGACAAGACCAGACCAGAAGATCAGGTGATGTGCTTTCAGCTTCGTTTGTCCGATCTGCTCTGATCTGTATGAGCTGCTCACTGACCTGACCGGTGTGTAGGTGTTAATGAGGGCCCTGCGAGATTTCAACATGCCCAAGATGGTGGCGGAGGACATTCCGGTGTTCCTGGGTCTGGTGAATGATCTGTTCCCCGGTGTGGAGGTCCAGAGGTGGACGGATCCAGATTTTGAGGAGCTGGTACGACAGAGCGCCCTGGAGCTCATGCTGCAACCCGAGGAGCCTTTCATCCTCAAGGTCGGAATCACACACAGTGAACGATAATCAGTGAGAGGGAGGGTGTGTTTACTTTTTCACAGTCAGTCCTGCACAGTCATCTCATATAAATCACACTTTGAGAAGCCCCTCATGGACACCTCTACAGGTACATTTAATATATCCAGTATAATTCAGGTTCCACAGCGTTCTTGAGAGAT
>CM067507.1:605466-610466 GCA_034509495.1 Acestrorhynchus altus | reverse complement strand
GGTCTTCTCTCCTGAAGTGAAGATAAACAGAACGGCAGTAATTCATTAACTGAGATCAACTTTTCTTTTAGACAACATTTCCCTGATCAATAGCTCTGCTGCTGCTGCTGCTGCTCGCCATTGATCCCAGTTAGTCCATCTTGTTGGATTGTCAGATCCCATTAAACAGACTGGCCAAATATTTCAATGCCCTATTGATGAGGCTGCTGCTATCGGTTCATTCATCAGGGTGTGAATCCAGGACCGCTCGGGTGATTGATCCTCACACTGGCTTCTGTGAAGGAGGCCCAACCCTTTAACACCTGAACTATTTCATAATTCTTATTATATTCATATTCATATTTACTTTCTTTAAATAATCTGTGAGGTTTAATTGCTCATTTCAACAATTATTTAAATAAAGACATTAAATAATGCTTTCTAATATATGACTTTTATTTTGTATAATTTGTCAGGACTTATTAAAGAATAAATTCTTGTTTATCTGAGATTTTAATATGATCACGTTTGATTCCTGGTGCTGCCACAGCCATCCATCAGTGCCTACGTGTCCCAGAAGGCATAACTGTCCTCTCCCAATCTGGGTGGGTTGGATGGTCCTCCCTCTCCCACCATCGCTCATGTTGTGTTATGGGAAAGTTTGAGATGATCATGAGAAATGGTATCAGGTGACAATGCATATTGAACTTGTGAAGTCTGGAGACGTGTGGAGATGGTTCTGTGTTGTGATCAGGTGGATCTAGCAGAGCTGTGCATAAAGGCTGGAGTGAAGAACATCCCCACTTCAAGTCTTGTTTCAAGGACTGACGCCAAATACCCGATGATCGCTTCCTCGTCATCAGCAGCACCCTGCTGTCCTCAGGTCAGACCCCTCAAAGCCCCCCTTCATATAATGTCTTCTGGACTGTAGTTAATATTTTATTGATAATGAATGATTAGAACATTGAGGAAACAAAGAGGGGCGTCGGAACACTCCACCTGGGATGCTCAGTAGTTTGTCTGAGTGGGAATGAAGAGGGGATGTGGGTAGTTGTTATTCTCACTATTAGATGTCCCTGAGGTACTTGTCCCCCCCCACAGACACACACCTAAAATGAATTTCTGCCCCTGCCACTGACTCTTAAAGTGTCCTCAGGGAGGCCCCCTACTCACACACACACTCACACACACACACACACTCACACACACACACTCACACACACACTCACGCCACAGGGGGCCTTATTGTGCACTTGTCTGATGAATGGGAAACACATGTAAATGCAGCGGGGGGCTGAAGTAGATTAACGATGACTGGGACAGACCCGTGTGGCATTGGATGGAGGCCCCCAACACACAGATGGTGCAGCTCATCTGTCACTGATGTCAAACACAGGGGTCAAAAAGACCAGCTCTGAGCATGAGAATCAGATAAACATCAGATTCATTTACATTCTAACAGTGATACACAAACCAGAGACACTCCGAATGTAGGTATTGTGATATACACTGAGGGGGAGGAGCTACAGTCTCTCTCATTAGGGTGAATATTAATAACTCTAAATGTAGGTATTGTGATATACACTGAGGGGAGGAGCTACAGTCTTCAATAGGGTGAATATTAATAACTCTAAATGTAGGGTATTGTGACATACACTGAGGAGGAGCTACAGTCTCTCATTAGGGTGAATATTAATAACTCTAAATGTAGGTATTGTGATATACACTCGAGGGGAGGAGCCACAGTCTCTCATTAGGGTGAATATTAATAACTCTAAATGTAGGTATTGTGATATACACTGAGGGGGAGGAGCTACAGTCTCTCATTAGGGTGAATATTAATAACTCTACAGGTGAGGTGCCGGAGCTGCTGAGTGAAGAGGAAGTGGATGGCGTGGTGAAGGTGGTGAAAAAGGAAGTGCGTGGCCTGGGGCTGCTGGACACCACCGAGAACTGCTGGAGGTTCTTCATAGACCGTGTTCATCAGCAGCTCAAGGTCTTACAGAACCACTGTTACTCTTTATTTCAGAGACACGGATATTCTTTATTTTGGCCATTTTTGCATGTAACACCTAGTGTGTGTGTGTGTGTGTGTGTGTGTGTGTCTAGGTGGTTCTGTGTATGTCTCCAGTAGGTAACACTCTGCGTGTAAGAGTGCGACGGTTCCCAGCTCTGCTCAGCTGCTAATTAATAAGAATGGTTTCACGAGTGGCCACAGGAGGCGCTACGCTCTGTTAGTCTTCATTTCCTATAGGACCTCCAGGTCATTGAGGTGCGCTGGTGGTTTTGGTATCTATCATGTGTCCACAGTGTGCTTTCATACAGGTTGTCCATGCGTCCATAAAAGTCTAAAATATTCCTAAAGTTCAGTACCAATCCAATTACAAATACTGTCCAATTACAAATACTGTCCAATTACAAATACTGTCTGATTACAAACACTACTGAGTTCAGTGCCAGTAGAAGTAGGAGGCCAAGACCGGATTCACAGTGATCGGGTTCCCACTGGTGAGGAAGACGAGACATTTTGCATGAAATCAGTCAGGAATTGAGCTGAATTGTGATTTTGTGAATCCGAATATAATTGATTGGGTAAATCAGTGTGATAATCAATGGACTGTCCTCTGTTTGATTCTCGTCCTCAGGACAGTTTCAGTGTCCTCTCCTCACAGCACTCAGCGCTCAGCGCTCGATCCCTCATCATTAGCTGCACTCTGAAGTGAAGACAAATGGGTGATCACATGCACCATGAGCGTGATGACAGTCTCTCTCTCTCTCTCTCTCTGTCTCTCTCTCTCTCTGTCTCTCTCTCTCTCTCTCTCTCTCTAACGATCACTAAGCAGGATCATTTATGCTAATGAAGCAGCAGTGATTAATACACACAGACTGACCCTCTAAGGAGCCACAGCTGTTTCAGTCAGTGCCAGACTGTGTGTGTGTGTGTGTGTGTGTGTGTGTGTGGTCTTAAAACAATGATCTTGTGTGTGCTAACAGCTGCTCTGTACACACACACACACACACACACTGTCCAAAACTATCCGGACAGCTCTTGAGTGTAGTTGGCAGTAACTCAGGGCAGCTATTGGATTACTCCAAGACAAGTCTGGTTCCAAACTGTGTCCAGGACATGTCCCACAGTTTAGCTGCTTTGAGCTGTGGCCACTGCCGTCTTTTTGGGACGGGTCGAATTAGAGGAGTCGTGATGGAAAGACCTGGACCACTGCTCACCAGCTAAAGCTGTTATTCTGCCGCAAGGCACATACAGATCGAAATGGTCCAGCCAACCACCAAGTGGAGATGAATTGTGATTTAGAGTAAGGCAGATATTTCAGGGCCGCGACAACCTGAGGCATAAGTTAAAGAGAGCTAATCCAGCCTCTCTACATCTCTCCCCTTACAGCCTGCCTATCTTGGTAGAAACCCATCAGTCTTTTCATGGCCCATGCTCTCACACGGGCCCTGGGCAGGCCGCAGAGCACCACTGCTGAGATCGGGAGGCACTACTACAGCACGCCCAGGAGCTTCCTGGAGCTTCTCAGACTGTACAGGTGTCAGCTGGCGGAGAGGAACCAGGAGCTTCAGGAGAGGCTGGCAGACTGCACCTCAGGCCTGCAGAAGCTGAAGACCACTGCTGTGCAGGTATGGGTGAGAAGTACAGTAACCAGAAGAATCACCTTCTATCCAGACTGGAGGCCCCACAGGGTACTAGAGCCCCCTTCCAGCCCCCCTACAGAACATCAGCTGCAAATGATGGTTAGAGACCATCGTTAGAGAGGACTTTGGAGGAGACAGTCTTAGTTAAACCTCAGACATTAGTTTGGTTTGTTCTTGATTGCTGAAGTGAGTGGGTTCACCATGGTCAGATCCAAAGATCCCTCTGAGGCCTCTTCTCTGAAAGAAAGATCTTGAAGGATTTTAAAGATCTCAGAACTCAGCCGGTTTCCACTGTCCACTGCCTACACATGGGCAGGCTGGCCGCCAACAACAATGCTGAAATTCCATCAGAAGGAGATCAAACTAGTAGCAGCATCAGCACAGCACATCCAATATTATGATAGAATTAACAAATGATGTTCAGCTAGTTCCTGGAGCTCATCAGCACTGCAAAGCTCCATCAGAACCAGAACCAGGCCGCACTGGAGTGGATTCAAGGCTGGAGGTGTGGATTACAGCTGTGCTTTAGTTATATTACACACTAATAGTTTATTCAGGCCACACTCCAGAGCCTGCTGAAGGCTGAGATTCTCCTCATAAACCTTGAGTTTCAGGGGGGAGATGATTGCTTCTGCCTCTTCAACCCAGGATTTATTATTTAAATGAATTCAAAATGTTTATGTAACTGAAATGGTAAAGGAGGATGGTTTTACCAGTCACTGTGTTACAACTCCAGTCCTGGAGAGACGGTTTCCAGCAAGGTTGGATAGTTGCCCTCAAACGGCTATGTTCCAAGATACCGTATCTCCCATCTCCTTCTTATAGCTTCCGGCCTTGAGGATCATTAACCAGTAGAAGTTCAGTAAGTCTGCTGTGATTCACAACATAATGGGATGAAGTCATTGTGAAACATCATCTAAATCATCATTTTGGTGAAATTAATGCACCAACACATAGCTTTCGATTGAAGGTAGAAGAGCATGTATTGACTAACGGAACTTCTCAGTGTGATCTGGACCAGGGGGTGGCATTTTTAATCAGATACTTCCAATGATCTCAAACGTGCTAAACAGACCAAACTGCATACAAATTAAGGAGGCCTTCTTCCACAATGGCGTCCCCTGTGCATCAGTGTTCCCATGCTTCCATTCCTGGAGTGCTTTTCTCTAGATCACTCCACTGCAGGAGCTGGGTGGAGTTTGAAGCGCCACTGCAGGAGCTGGATGGAGTTTGAAGCTCCACTGCAGGAGCTGGGTGAAGCTTGAAGCTCCACTGAAGATCTAGAGCCTCAGTTCAGAACTTCTGTAGCTTCTGAAATGCAGACACTTTTGTTCTTCTACTTAAACCATTGCTACCATTCTCTGTTA
>CM067507.1:575466-600466 GCA_034509495.1 Acestrorhynchus altus | reverse complement strand
AAGGACTAAAAAACTCTTCATATTTTAGAAATCCTGTGATTTTGAGCTGAAAATGTTATTCCATTTTGTTTTTCTGGGAGAAAATTAACTTTTACGTTTTTAAATTTAAATTTTTTAATATTTAGAAATCGTTCAATTCTGATTCACACAATAACTAAAGTTTATTACTCTTTATAAGGTATCGCTGCATTATTATGCTATTTCATTATCTTCATATCAGTGGCAAAACTGGTCTTTTTTCAATTTATCGCAATAATCTCTGGAACCTTATATCGTCCGTACATCCGTTTTTCCATACGTCGGGTTCCGAGGCGTGTACGGTACACGTACGGGGCCCTTTAATCATCACTTTTGTTCCAAGATTCAAAAGTAAAAACTTGTTTTATCCACATTTCTGTCTGTGTGGCATCTATTCCCAGGATTATCCAAAATCTTTAGCTCCGTTAATGTGAAATAAAATGAGCGTAATATTTCTTTTAGTGGTTTTATTTAAAGCACTGGACGCTTGGCTCTTGTTGGGGGAAATGGATGGGCCGAGAACGGGACAGCTCGGCTTTTAAACATATCAAGATAAATGATTTGTCTTTATGCCATTGACCTGGAAGCAATAGTGTTTAGACTAATAAATCAGCCCGTCTATATTTAATCATTAACTTACTGCAAAGCCTCAACAGCTGTTGGAAATTAAAAACACTTCACCCAGGACTGAGTGATATTCCAAGCAATCCATAATACATTAGGCTAAAATTATAGTGATTTTTAACTGTCTGGGAATTTATTATGCGACATGTTCTGGATGCTCGACCCCGCGAAGCCGACGTTAGGCAAGATTTATCACTGCGGGAGCGTCTCGGCGATATTATTGAAGTCCTAAATGAGGGCTGAATTGATGAGCAGTGAAAATGTAACTAAACTTTCACAGTCGGTTTGGGTGAATTGTGAGTGTATACTTTATTGCTCGTGGTCTTCAGTGTGTGTGTGATCAATGGGGAGGGAACGCAATCAGCAGATGCTCCACACCGTCATCTTCCTCCACCCACCCCTGACAACTGATGCTGTAAAGTTGTCAGGGTTGAGTTCTATGGCTGTGGAGTCGCACCGGTGACGTGTTCGAGACGCGTGCAGAACAATGAACCCCATTTATTTACTAAACTAACGTAAGATAACAGAAGCCAGCGGGCAGATGGACGGGTTTCCTCCATCATCTGCTGCTTCAGCTCCTTCACAACATCTCTACTGGATTGAGATCAGGACTCTGACTGGGTCGTTCCAGAACATCACCTTTATTCTTCTTTAATCTTTCTTTAGTAGAACCACTTGTGTGCTTAGGGTCGTTGTCTTTCTGCATGACCCACATTCTCTTGAGATTCAGCTCACAGACAGATGTTCTGATAGTCTCTGGTAGAATTTGCTGGAATCATCCAGACTCCATGTTCCATCAAGCCAACCTGGTTTAGAAAAGAGCTCAAACACCCCGAATCTGAACTCACTTAGAAGTCAGATGAGTCTTCAGGGCTAATCCAGTATGTATTACTCTCATCTCTATTTGCTGGATCTGTAGTGATGCTCTCTCTCTCTCTCTCTCTCTCTCTCTCTCTCTCTCTCTCTCTCTCTCTCTCTCTCTCTCTCTCTGTGAAGTGTGAGAAGGTCCGCTGGTCCGAGGCGGAGCTGGAGCTGGAGGCTCAGCAGAAGACACTGTGTGGAGACGTGCTCCTGGCAGCAGCGTTCGTCTCCTACGCCGGATATTTCTCTCAGCCGTACCGGCAGCAGCTTCTGGAGACCACCTGGAAGCCCTTCCTCAAACAGCTCAGCGTACGTCCCTCGCGAACTTCAAAGCACCCATATCCTACACGTCTGACCTTCTGACCTTTCTGTTAGAAGGTCGTCAGTTACGTTCTCATTCACACCTCCTCAGCTCCCTTAAACACACCGCCTCTGTTAGCGTCCCCTTAAAAACTGATATCTGTCCTTTCAGGGACCTCAACAGTCAGAGCTGCGAGACCTTTAACTAATTCAGAAAAGACAGTCTGAACTGTCGACTCCGTCTCGACTTCACATTCTATAAATACAGGATTTAATACTGATGATGGGATTTGGTGTTGGTACTATGATTTAGTATTGGTGTTATTGGTATGTGTTATTTTTATTTAGTAATTAGAAGTAATTACATTTTTATTTAGTGATATTAGACGTATGGTATTAATACAGGTATTTAATATTGATGCTGGAATTGTGTATTCTTATTAGGATTTAGTATCAGTGTTTAGTATTAGTACTGGTCTTAGTATTTGGTATTGGTACTAATGTTGGTATTTGGTATTGGTTCTGATGTTAGTATTTGGTATTGGTTCTGATGTTAGTATTTGGTATTGGTACTAATGTTGGTATTTGGTATTGGTACCAGTATGGATAAGGGTTCTGGTTCTCAAATTGGTATTTGTACTTGGTAATTGTTTTTGGTATTTGGTATTTTTACTGCTCTTTCTAAGGGTATGAAACCATACCTTTGTCCATCAGATCCGTTCTTCTCACAAGCGGCCGTGTGTTTGGGCTGACAGTAGAAGTCAGTGGAGCGTTGATGTGAATAGCATCACTGTGCCTTTTCCTCACACCTCCAGCCCCCCGTCCTGCTGACAGAAGGCCTGGACCCCGTCCTGCTGTTGGCTGACCAGGCCAGCGTGGCAGCCTGGCACAACCAGGGCCTGCCGGCTGATAGGCTGTCTGTGGAGAACGCCGCCATCCTGACCTGCAGCCAGCGCTGCCCCCTGTTGGTAGACCCCCAGCAACAAGCCAGCAAGTGGCTCCATAACCTGTACGGACCCAGACTCCACGTGGTGCAGCACGGAGAGAAAGGGTGAGGGAGGGGAGTCCTTACGTTAGACATTATATATATTAATGCAGATCAGTTATGACTGTGCATCACTAACCCTAGTAACCAGCTGGGACACCATAGCAACCACATAGCAACAACCTGGCATTTCATGAAATCAGTTCATTCACAGTTTATGTTGTAATTGTTGACATATTTTCTTAAACAAACAAATACTCGTATATTTTTTGCTCATTTTTGATGAATAAACGCTGACGTTGATGGTTTAAGTGGTTAATTGTGCTTTAATTTCATCTATTTTTAACTTTATAATGTATATATACGTTTATTTACACATATATACGACAACTGATCACCATTTACTACCAATAACAACATCGTCTTTAAACTCACCTCCGGGACGTCCCATCCGTGTGAATTCCTGCTGTCGTGTTGCAGATATGTGGACAGGACTGAGGAGGCTCTGGACGGCGGTGAAGCTGTGCTGATTGAGAACGTAGAGGAGAGAGTGGATCCAGTCCTGGAGCTTCTACTGAGCAGAAACACCAGAAACAGCGGAAGGTAAGCACGTATTAATCCCTCAGTCGTGGGATCGACCGTTTCAAATCAGACTGGATCGGATCTGTCCAATCAAAGTGAGACTTTCTCAAATCCCATTGAAGTCATTCCGATGGTAGCTTAAGACCGAGGGGGTTATCTGTTGTTTGTCCATTCCATCAGTTCTGATGGTCCACATGAAAGGACACATTTGAAGACCATTATTTATAACCATGATCTTGTTATTACTCTGGAGGTCCAGGTTCCAGATACTACATTGGTGTACCATGAGACTGTACATTGTTGTGAGCCAGTAAATCTGGTTTTGTCACGTCTGATGGTTGAATGGACTGATGCAGATGATCAAAGGAATGAGCAGAAATGGGGGAGCATCAATGTTCTGAAATTAAATCAGATCAAACCCTGAAGGTTAAGACCCTGTGAAGTCCTTCTGAATGCAGTCGTCTCTTTCAGAAGATGCTGGTTGTCGTGCTCTGTGGAGGTTCTGTTGTGGCCGAGAGCCGAGTGGACGCTCGGCTGTGAGTTAGTGCCGTATGATAGCTCAGTGTTTAAATTGTAGATGAATTAGGGCTGCGTGAGCTGAATCCAGCCGGGCTGCGGTATTGATCCGGCTTTCAGGACGGGTGATAGATGTGCGTTTGTTTGCTCGTATTCTTTGTGCGAGCTGAATATGGAGCAGCTTTTCTGAAGTGACTGATCAGCGTCTCTTTGCTCTGAAGGGAACCTGGACTGAATGTGGACACTCACACACTGAGGGCTCAGCTGACAGCAAGTCTTTACTGAACACCCTTCTGACAAAGCTTAACCTCAGACGTCACCAAACAAAAGCAGACTGTTTGTATTATTACTGCTGGTTGTAGAAGACCATCATCAGAGAGGACGCTGGTGGAGACTGTCTCATTTAAACATCAGACATTAGTCTGGTTTGCTCTTTATTGTTGGAGTGAGTGGGATCATCATGATCAGATCCAAAGAGCTCTCTGAGGTCTTCAGGAAGAAGGTTGTAGATGCAGATGAGTCTGAGAAGGGATTAAAAAAGATCTCAGACCCATTAGGAATCAGACGTTCCACTGTCCAGAACTTCATTTACAAGTGGAGAACATTTAGAACAACTGCCCACATGACCAGATCAGACCATCCTAACAAGATCAGCCCAAGAGCATTTAGATCTAATGTTCATCTCAAGCTGTTCCTTTCATTAGTCCAGTGATGTAGCAATAGATGGAAGCTCTTAAGGTTCCTGTTGATTCTCCATGACCAGTGGTTACCGTAGAGATCTAACGCAGGAAAGCAGGGCTGTGAAATATTTCACTCTTCACAATGAGACTGTTCCCAGTGTTGGTCCAGTGCTCTGATTGGACAGAAAGAGAAACTGATGACAGATGAGGTCTCCAGGCTCCACAGACAAATGGCATTAAATAAAATCCGGGAGATGAGGAAGATCATATTCCCCAGCAGCCAATATTTATCCCAATCTGCATTTCAATTAAATCAGGCCTGGCTGGCTGGACCTGGTGGCTTTTAATTTTTCTCTAATTACCCCGCCACCTCCACCCAACCCCCCGGCCTGTCAGCCAGCGGCGCCGGCTCTAACACCACGGCTGTGCCCGGGCCCGATTCAACTCTATATCTCCACAAGACGGAATTAATGTACTATTGATAGAACCATTACTCCACCAAATTAAAGTCCCAGCTGATGGATTGGCTCGTGCTCCTCCGTCAGACATGAAAGGAATAATTAGTATTCATTACTTCACACTCTGCAACATTCCAATTATTAATGAACTTCAGCTGCGGAGCCGCACCAGATTCATCACGGACACCGCGGCACCGCGGCACCGCGGCCCGGCCCGATTGATCAGGGTTACGGAGCGCTGTGGGTCACGGGCACGGAGTGAAGTCAGAAGAACGTTAAATATGGGACGATGCTCATTAACGCTACAACGGTTTTGGTTGATGTGGTATCCTGTCACAGTTTCAAGAGTGTAGCCAGGTGGTTGCCCTGGTATACCACATGGTCCTGCATCCTTTAGTAAGCGCTGTGCTGTTGTTAATGCTGTGAAACCGGTCAGATGAATTCGGATCTAATGCATGATGATGTCCACTCTGCTGGCAGGTCCATCAGGTTGGGAGGAACGCGGTGTGAGAACAGCAGCAGGTCCAGGCTCCTTCTGCACACTAAACTGGCCAACCCTCACTTCCCCCCAGAGCTGCAGGCCCAGACCACCCTCATCAACTTCACAGTGACCCGCGCTGGGCTGGAGGACCAGCTCCTGGGTCAGGTGGTCACCCACGAGAGGCCGGACTTGGAGAGGCTGAAGGTCAGTTTATAATGCAGCATGGTTCTGCTGTTTAGATTCGGTGTTCTGAAGGTTCTCTGTGTTCTTTGTTCTTTAGTTTGGAAGTACTCAAGCTTCTGAGCTCCTAAAGTTTGGTTTATTCTCTCAGCTTTCTAGGTCCTCAATGTTCTAAATTCTCAGGATTATGTTCTATGTAGGTCCTACGTTCTTATGGTTAGGAGCTGTCAAAGATGATGTTCATTTTTAGTAATGTTCTATTTTCTGAAGGTTCTCAGGGTTCTTCTTAGGTTCTAAGGGGTATATATTCTCAAGGTTCTGTGTTTTTGAGGTTTTAAATGTTGTCAGTCATCTAACATCCATGTTCAGTCACTTTAATGTTCCTGTTTTCCCTGAGCTCTGATGATGACGGTGGGGATGATGATGATGATGGTAATCATGGTGATGGTGGTGGTGGTGGTGATGGTGATGATGGTAATCATGGTGATGGTGGTGATGGGGATGGTGATGATGATGATGATGATGATGATGATGATGATGATGATGATGATGATCTTGGTGATGGAGGTGGTGGTGATGGGGATGGTGATGATGATGATGATGATGGTGATGATGATGATGATGATGGTGATGATGATGATGATGGTAATCATGGTGATGATGATGGTAATCATGGTGATGATGATGGTAATCCTGGTGATGGTGGTGATGATGATGATGATGATGATGATGATGATGATGATGATGGTAATCATGGTGATGATGATGATGATCATGGTGATGGTGGTGGTGGTGATGGGGATGGTGATGATGGTTCTGAGCTCAGTGTGTTCTCTACTGTGTGCAGTTGGAGCTGAGTGAGCAGCAGAACGTGTGTCAGATCGAGCTGAAGGGACTGGAGGACGAGCTGCTAAACCGCCTGTCTGCCGCTGAGGGAAGCTTCTTGAGGGACGCAGCTCTAGTGGAGCAACTGGAGCACACCAAGAGCACCGCCTCACACGTCCACAGCAAGGTGGGCCACACTGTGGGGGGATACTGGTTTAAACACTGGTAGATACAGTTTCTCAAAATTTCCACACAGATACACACACACACACACACACACACACACAATAACAAATACAGTCTGTGTGTGTGTGTGTGTGTGTGTGTGTGTGTGTGTGTGTGTGTGTGTGTGTGTGTGTGTGTGTGTGTGTGTCTCACACAGGTTGTAGAGGCGAGAGAGAATGAGCTGAAGATCAACGCGGCTCGTGAGCTCTATCGTCCTGTAGCTCAGAGAGCAGCTCTTCTCTACTTCATCATTAAAGAGCTTCACACCATCAACCCCATGTACCAGTTCTCCCTGCAGGTAATCCAGAGCTCCACTCTGAGGCTCCATACTGTTCCACTGCGCAGAACCAATGACCTTATTCAGGACATACACTTAACTTTTTCCTCTCCATAGGTTTATTCCACACTCCACACCACTGACATCAACACATTTAAACATCTGGATGTTTGATCTCCAGTGTAACTCCACTGAGAGATGGAGATGATACAACTAAACACATACAATGGAGGAAACGTCTGGACCCCTAAAGGTTCAGACCCCTTATGTCCTAATAGCTGGTATCTCCTCCTTTGGTAGTGTTTAAACACTCCAGCAGCACTGCTGTGTCTGATCTTCTCGTACCAGCAACTCACACTAACACACCACCACCACGTCAGTGTGACTGCAGTGCTGAGAATGACCCTCCACCCACATCATATCTGCTCTGTGGTGGTCCTGTGGGGTCCTGATCATTGAAGATCAGGGTGAAAGGAGGAGAATAAAGTCTGCAGAGAAACAGATGAACTACAGTCTGAATTATAGAACCACAAAGAGCTGCTGTGTGATCAGAGGAGCTGATAGAGTGGACAGAGAGACGAGAGACACTGGATATAATATCATGGCTGATTGGAGTATACTCTATACTGTATACTCTATACTGTATACTCTATACTGTATACTCTATACTGTATACTCCATACTGTATACTCTATACTGTATGGATCATAATTCATTCATATAAATCTGGATTATTTGGTGTTATAATAATAATAATAATAATAATAATAATAATAATAATAATGATAATAATAATAATAAAAACAATAATAATAATAATAATAATAATAATAATAATAATAATAATGCTTAAAATAAGCTAAATATTTAGCGAATGTGATCAAATTGATTTATTATTTATTTATGATGGATTTCTGATGTTCTCTGCTCCACTCAGTCCTTCAGCACAGTGTTCCTGAAAGCCATCCAGGACGCTCCACCAGATGAAGACGTGCCAGCACGTGTCCAGTCCCTCACCCAAGCGGTCACTTATTCTATTTTCCAGTACACCAGCCGGGGGCTGTTTCAGAGGGACCGCCTCACCTTCCTGACACACACCACCTTCCAGGTGAGGAGGAGTGACCATCCCACCTCCAAACACCCTCATCTACATCAGTCACCGCACTTTTCTGCCCCGACATTAACTTCAGACACCCTCAGCTGTCCATATTGATCATCTCAGCCGTGACAGAGACACGGCTGGACGGGCAAAATGCAAACCCCCTCCGTCTGCGCAGTCAGGGCTGCAGTCATCCATCAACTACTGATACTGGCATCAGACACTCGAGATCAGATTCTCTCCAGCACGCTCATTCTGACTGTAATACACCGCAGGACGCGTGGGCACATATGTGTATTGTGGTTCTTTGGTCTCTTCAGGTTCTCCTGATGGAAGGATGTATTGAAGCTGAGGAGCTGGATCTGCTGTTGCGTCTTCCTGCAGAGGCCAGCAGTGGAAGTCCTGTGAGCTTCCTGTCTGCACAAGCCTGGGGAACCATCAGGGTAAACATTCACTGTGTTTGTCTCTGTTTCTACCATTCATACGGCCTGAACACTCTAGAACAGTGTGAATTTGGGGGTCACATTAGAGCCTTTTAAATGTAGAACTGTCTAGAACTGTGTGAATGGAGTAGAGGACTCTAGAACCTGTGGGGTGTTCTGGGCTTTACTGTTACAGGTATTGTTTGTAAAACCTGAACCTCCTCCTCAGGCCTTGTCGGTTCTGGAGGAGTTCCGGGGGCTGGACCGGGATGTGGAGGGTTCTGCTAAGCGCTGGAGGAAACTGGTGGAGTCCGAGTGTCCAGAGAAAGAGCGTCTCCCTCTGGACTGGAAGAAGAAGAGCTCTTTGCAGAAGTTGATCATCCTCAGAGCCATGCGTCCTGACAGGATGAGCTACGCTCTCAGGTGGGAACCTGTTAGAACCGACACTCTACCTGATCTACCTGATAGCAGACCTGGTCTAAACAACAAGAACCCATCTTTCAACACTTTGACTAACAACAAAGCACACTCTTCACTAAAGAGTTGGAAATGGTTCTGTGACCAATGTGATAGTGGAACCTTGTTGAGTGTCCTGGTGCTAGATAGGAATATTTGAAAGATTCTATACAGAGCTATACACAAAAGGGTTTCTGTTGAACCTGATGGACAGCTTTTCTGTCAGTATGGTTCTATGGAGAACCAAAAGAAGTTGATGAACCCAGTAATAGGAGTGTAGTTCTTTTCCTGTTAAATGGTTCTTTAAATATAAGGGAACTGTCTTGTCGATGGAGCTTTCCTTTTGTTCATTTTTGTTGTTTTAATTTGTTATTTTTATTGTTCATTTATTGTTTTGTATTTAATATATTTATTATTGATTAATTGAACAGTAATTGACAGTAATTGCATTAGTTGGAATAATTGCGTAATTGGAAACTCCGCCTTGACTGTGGTTCTGTGGTAGGAACTTTGTGGAGGAGAATCTGGGCTCCAGGTATGTGGACGCTGGAAAGGTGGAGTTTGAGAAGTTCTACGAGGAGAGCAGCTCCTCAACCCCCATATTCTTCATCCTATCTCCTGGAGTCAACCCTCTGACTGACGTGGAAACACTGGGTATGTGCTGTCAGAGACGTTCTGCGTCAGACGAGAACCTCCTCACACTGATCCGTGTGTGTGTGTGTGTGTGTGTGTGTGTGTGTGTGCGCAGGGCTGAAGCTGGGCTTCTCCTCAGAGCGAGGAAACCTTCACAGCGTGTCTCTGGGGCAGGGACAGGAGGATGTGGCTGAGAAGACTCTGGAGACAGCAGCTCTGAAAGGACACTGGGTGGTGTTACAGGTACTGAACTACTGAATCCCATCCTTCTGCTGGAATGAAGCTCAGATAATAATTCACCATGGTTGTGATGTCACAATCAGTTTAGCCCCACCCATTCATCCTACAGCAGTTTAGCCCCTCCTACTAAAGTGAGGTGGAGAGAACAGAGGAAGTCATTTGCATATACCAGTCTTAAAGGAACAGTAGCAGAACCAGTCTGTTTGTTTGTGTGGGTTGTTTGAAGTAATGGATCATGACTGTGGGACCCCATGGACCCTTTAAAAGCCCCCTGAGAGACCCTCTAATCCAATGTCTTACTTTTGTTAACCAGAACCTGCATTTAGTGGAGCACTGGCTGAGTCGTCTGAGAGAGCTGCTGGAGCTGCTGGGACAAAGAGCTGACCCCCAGTACAGAGTGTTTCTGACCGGCCAGCCCGCTCCCAGCCCTGACCAGCACATCATTCCCAGAGCCATCCTGGAGAACTCGCTCAAACTCACCAACGAACCACCCACTGGCATGAACGCCAGCCTGCACGCCGCGCTCAACAACTTCAGCCAGGTCAGAGCTCACCGGCTTCGAGCTTTAAAGATCAAAGTATTGTGGTTGATCACTGACCAATCAGTCGATCAGTCAAGTCTGACGTGGGCTTCTTTAGTTTACACACGGAGATCTTTACAAAAATGGTTCTTGAGGAACTTCATAGGATCTTCATTCCTTCTTCATACTCGCCAAGTCGTCTTCATGGCAGAGACCTGTCTTGAGCCCCCTCTGTGCTGTATGTATGGGCAAGGAGGGGAGCAGAGTAGAGGGTGGAGCAGAGAGTAGAGGGTGGAGCAGAGTAGAGGGTGGAGCTGAGAGTAGAGGAGGAGCAGAGAGCAGAGGGTGGAGCAGAGAGTAGAGGGTGGAGCAGAACGAGGGAGCAGAAAATAGGTTTTCCACAAGACTGAAACGGAACGTTCTTTAAAAACTTTAGAACTCGATCGAGTGTGAAACTCGTCCTGCTCTGTTTATATTCATATCTATATGATGACGGTTGCTATGGTTTCCACGTGGCTGCTGTGAGTCCATGTGGTGTGTGGTGTTTATTATGACGTTCCTGTTCTCTGTCTCTGCTCTGCGATTGGCAGGACACTCTGGAGATGTGTTCTCATGAGCAGGAGTTCAAAGCGCTCCTGTTCACCCTCTGCTATTTCCACGCCTGCGTCAGCGAGAGGAGGAAGTTTGGACCTCAGGGTTGGAACCGCTGCTACCCCTTTAACACTGGAGACCTCACCATCTCCACCAGCGTGCTCTTCAACTACCTGGAGGCTCATTCTAAAGTAAGGATTCGATACCCCGTGCGTCCAAAAGCTGCTTTAAGCTGCATTGCTGACACAGATGTGCAACTGCACACACAGCTTGTCTAGTCCCTGTCGAGACGTTCTGCCAATAGAATAGGAGCAGATAAGCAAACATGAACCCATTGAGCTGTGGAGCAGTGGAACTGTGTTCTCTGGAATGATGTAGCTCTGTCCAGTACTTTGGAGATGACAGGTGGTGATCATCTAACATCCTGACCTCACTAATGTTTTTGTTGCTGAATGCAATCAAATCCTCACAGCAATGCTCTTGTTAACTCCCTGGGTTTCAGAAGAAACAGTGAATGGGCAGGTGTCCCCATTCTTTTGTCCAGCTCGTTCCACAGCCGTCGCTGGTTCCGTTTATCGTGGGCAGAGGAACGAGGACGGTGTGAGGGATCTCGTAATGTGATAGTTTCACTCTGGTCACAACCAATTATGCTGCCAGAGCCCCGCCGCCCCCACCGCCCCCACCGCCACCACCCCTCCAACAACGAATGTCCTTCATTATGTTAACCAAACAGTAACCTGTGTGAGCGTATATACAGCGGATTCATTAGGCGGCCAATGAAGCGTCGTGCTGAATGTAATTACACACACCGCGCGACACCGCGCGACGCTCCATAAGTGATCACTGCAATTAGAGCTGATGAAGGAAGCAATTTGCAAAACAATACAGGTACAAATGACTGTGAACTTCCAGCTTCTGTCATCTGCTGTGAAGCTCACACACACACACACACACACACACACACACACACACACACACACACACACGGCCTGCAGAGTGATCTGCAGGGACTAGCTCTCATTCTGACGTGTGCATCATTTCCACAGTGGATGGACAATATATTGGAAACATGAAAAAAGTAACTGGCCATTTTATCAGAAACACGTACCATCAGTCAGTCAGACAATGTGTCAGTCAGTGATTCAGTCAGTGTGTCAATCAGTGAGTGAGTCAGTGAGTCAGTCAGTCAGTGAGTCAATCAGTGAGTCAGTCAGTCAGTGAGTCAATCAGTAGCCTCTGTCTCTCTGTAAAGAGGTGTTGGAACATTGGTGTGAAGGGCATTTGATTGTATTCTGCCCCTGTCTTGTTGGAGGTGCCGTGGGAGGACCTGTGTTACCTGGTTGGAGAAATCATGTATGGAGGACACATCACTGATGAGTGGGACAGGAGACTTTGCAGGACGCACCTACAGGAGCTCTTCAACCCCAAACTGGTAAAGTCCTGAAGAGACAGTTCAGATTCAGATCTGTAACAGTCTAACAGGGTTTCTAAAGGATAATACAGGTATTTGGTGCCACCAAGTGGTGACATTGTGTAGTACAGTTCACATTCTCGGCTGTACAGTATGGAATGCTGAGATTCCGAAACAGAGCAGCACTAGAGCTGGGCAGTCTGACTGATCCTGGTAAAGGGTGTCTGTGTGAGGAACTTCTAACCACAAACCAACTCAATAAAGGCATGGTTATGTTTTCAAAAGCTCCTCCCAACTAAAAGCTACATCACTGAAATGCCTTTAATTTGTCCGAAAGAGTCTGAATGGATGGAGCTAAACTGTTGTAGGCTGAATGGGTGGAGCTACAGTCCCATAGGCTGAATGGGTGGAGCTAAACTGTTGTAGGCTGAATGGGTGGAGCTACATTCCCATAGGCTGAATGGGTGGAGCTAATGGGTGATGTTTTGGAATTGTGTTCAGCTTTGTTTCCTTATAAGGACAGTGCTGTGAGGGGTATGTATCTTCATTCTCAGCACATCTCTAATCGGGAGCAGTTGGGCTGGATGTCTCTCAGCGTTGTTTTGCAGCAGATGAAAGTGTTGCTAATCGATAGAAGGGTTCGGGTGGGTGCGGTGTGATTGATGGCTGCTTGGCCCTTGGCTTAATGAGTCACAGTGAAAGAACAGCAGGGAATGACCACCATCCAGGAAAATGACCTCACAGTGGGTTAAAGACCAGAATGAGTAAATATGTCCTCACTTAATGCCACACATTCTGGTTTGTGTGGCATTAAGTGTCCAGTGTCCATGCAGATGTCCATGCAGATTTCTGCCCTCTTGGAACAATAATGTGATATTTTTCTGTTGATTTGGTTCTGCTTATCTACTCAAGGGTCACAAACTTTCAAGGTCCACTACATGTCCTTCTAATGAAGCATTCAGCATTTTGGACCACCTAATCAGCCTACAGCAGTTTAGCCCCACCCATTCAGCCTAGAGCAGTTTAGCCCCACCCATACAGCCTGCAGTAGTTTAGCCCCACCCATTCAGCCTGCAGCAGTTTAGCCCCACCCATTCAGCCTGTAGCAGTTTAACTCAATTAAACTACATCTTATTGACATATATAATGTAAATGTGTGTTAATGTCATGGTAACAGAAACAGGCCGTTTGATCCTGAGGAGGTAAAGTTTTTGTGTTAAAGTGAATTATGGTTCAGAAACCCACACGAACCTGACAACCTTCTGTTTGTCCAGTTTGAAGGAGAACTGTTCCTCTGCCCCGGGTTCCCCGCTCCCCCCGACCTGGACTTTACCAGCTATCACAGCTATGTGGACGAGAGGCTGCCAGCGGAGAACCCGAGTCTCTACGGCCTTCACCCCAACGCAGAGATCGAGTTCATGACCGCCACATCGGACACCCTTTTCAGGACACTGCTGGAACTGCAGCCCAGAGACACCGCAGTGGGACAGGAGGCGGCACCCAGTGTGGAGGAGAAGGTCTCACTTCACTTTAACTTTAATTAAACGTCATCTGATATCATAATTTATCTGGAATATATGATGATATGAGATAAGTATGAATATGTATGTTCAGTAAATTAAGCTACACTATGTGGACAAAAGTATTTAGACACCCGTTCATTCACTGTTTCTTCCCAAATCAAGAGCATTAAAGAGTTTATCCTGCTCGGTCCTATTCTATTGGCAGTACTTCTCTACAGGGACTACACACGCTGTGTGTGCATTTGCACGTCAGCAATGGGTGCAATGTGTTCATTAGGAGGAGCGTCCACAAACTTTTGGACATACAGTGTATGAACTGTCTGATCAGTGTACACCTGTTCTGTCCTCAGGTGAAGGGTGAGCTGGAGGAGCTGCTGGAGAAGCTGCCTGAGGAGTACAACATGGCGGAGCTCCTGGCGAAGACCGACAGGCGTAGCCCCTACATCCTGGTGTGTGTGCAGGAGTGTGAGCGCATGAACCTGCTGATCAGTGAAATACACACCTCGCTCACGGAGCTGGACCTCGCCCTGAAGGTACGCCAGCACACACTTTCACCATTCAGTGGCAGGAACTGTACGCTGAATGATGGTGTTGGTGATGGAGCTGCTCTACAGGTCCAGCAGATAGAGATTAGGTTGATTCATACTGGATATCGTTTAACTCATCTGCTCGTTGTCTTCTGTCATGAGTGGGTTCAGAGTCAGTACTTAATCAGGAGAAATGGGTGAATGTTTTGTGTCTTTCAGGGTGAGCTGAGTGTCTCGCCGGACATGGAGGTTCTGCAGACAGCACTGTTCTACGGCCGAGTTCCGGAAAGCTGGGGCAGACTGACCTTCCCCTCCACCAAAACGCTGGCCCAGTGGTACACAAGCTCATTTCATTCCCTCATAACAATCGATATATCAGTCAATCCCTGATCTGTACGTTTGCTTGATGGTCGGTGTTCATTGCTCTCCATCAGGTTCAGCGATGTTCTCACTCAGTGTCGAGAACTGGACACTTGGACTCAGGACTTTGTGCTTCCAGCTGTGGTGTGGCTCTCAGGCTTCTTCAACCCTCAGTCTTTCTTAACTGGTGAGAAAACACACACACACACACACACACACACACACACACACACACACACACACACACACACTTGCTCCATGTCTCATTCTCTGTGCTCCTCCAGCCGTCATGCAGAGCATAGCTCGTAAGAATAAGTGGCCACTGGACAGGATGTCTCTGTGTGTCGATGTGACAAAGAAGACGAAGGACGATTATGGTCACCCTCCGAGAGAGGGAGCCTACGTTCACGGGCTCTATATGGAAGGTAAGATATGTCCAAAAGTTTGTGGACACCCCTTTTAATGAACTAATTCAGCTACTTTAAGCTGCACCCATTGCTGACACAGATGTGCACATGCACACACAGTCCCTGTAGAGAAGTAATGCCAATAGAATAGGACTCTCTGGAGCAGGTAAGTAAGGAGAACCTATTGGTTCCCCAGCATTGCTCTGTGGAGCAGTGGAACTGTCTCTGGAATGATGGAGCGCCGTTCATTTTTGTTTTCGGATGAGAGTTGGGGGTGAGGTGGGGTGGTGATCATCCAATGTCCTGACCTCATTAACCCAAAGCTCTAATTACTGAATGCAATCAGACATTCACAGCAATGTTCCTAAATCTGATGATTTCAGAAGGAACAATGAAGGAGCAGGTTACAGTATCATACCAGTACATTGTACCATATCCCCCTCCTTACTGTGTCTGTCCCCTACAGGCGCTCGCTGGGACTGCTCTGCAGGAGTGCTGTCGGAGGCGGTGCTTAAGGACTTAACGCCAACCATGCCAGTGCTGTATATCCGGGCAGTGCCCACTGACCAGCTGGAGCTCAGGAACACCTATGAGTGTCCAGTTTACCGGACCAAGCTCCGCGGGCCCACGTTCATCTGGAGCTTCCACCTCAAAACGCAACACCCACCCGCCAAGTGGGTGCTGGCAGGAGTGGCACTGCTGCTGTCTGTATGACTCCTCCCACTGACCTGTAGAGGTTCTGCAGTGGTTCTGGAGCTACAAGACAAACACATCTGAACCAGCATTTGGGGTCATCTGACCTAAATCCTACGTAATTTTACACAATTATAATTTGCTGGATACCAACTCGGGTACCATAGCAACCACCTAGAAACCACTGAGCACCAACATAGCAACCACCTGGGATGCCATAACAACCACGTAGCAACTTCATAGAAACAACATGGGTAACCATTTTGTTACACCATAGTAACCACCTGTGATACCATGGCAACTGCCTCAGAACACATAGCAACCAATTGGCAACAACATAAACTGTTGGATGGAGAGAGAGCGCCACCTACCCACCCATTACCCTGTTGCACTCTCTCAGTCTCCGGCTGCTGATGGCAGCTTGACCCGGGATTCGAGCTTGTGAACTTCGAGCTACATGCACTGTGCTGCTTCCATGACCAACCTATGACCACATGACCTGCGTAATTACTTCTGCCTTGTTTCATGAAGTCAACAGACTTCAGACGTCAAACAGATCCATAGAACCTAAATAAACATGATTCCTGCACTAAATTCTTCTGTCTCGAAATGCATTTATAACAAAAATATTATCATCATATATTATTTTTATGGGTCGGTATGATGATGCTCTTTATGCTGTTCTACACCCACCCAGATCATTTCAGACTCAAACGAATGAAACCCTCATGACGAATGAATCGGAGACACTAAACCGTGTATCTTAGAGCAGAACCTGTGACTTAAAAAGCTGTAGGTTACAGAGCCGTAAATAAACTAGTACTGGACTCAAGAACTGAGTGAGAACATTCAAGCTGCATGGGATGGATCATCACAGGACACCATTAGGAACCTCTACACCTCCATGCAGAGACGTCTGGCGTGTTGCGTTAAACCCGACGCCGTCCTGAGAGACACCACTTCTGTATGAGTAGATCAATAAATACTGATCAGATCAGACTACAGTTATCATCAGTTATTGATCCTGATCACCTTCATCTTCCTTCACAACAGAACTACAGTCCCATACGTCCTTCAGTGTGTGTGTGTGTGTGTGATAGGACAGTAAGTACATGATCAGTAGCAGGATCACTACATCTTAATAGTGTTAAACCCGACAGCAGCTCTAAATATAGAGCACTGATGTGCCGTGTGTGTGACTGTTTGTGGCGTGAGCGGCTGAGCTGAACGGACGGGGAAATTATGGATCAGGAGGAAGGAAATGATGGGGTAGGAGGAACCGCGGTGCTCCCAGCAGGCAGTAATGGCCCAGCGGGGGGCAGCGTCACAGCATCTGTTCAGCCGTTTAGCCTCCAGCTCCTGCTGAGACTGTAAGTAAACCGACTGTTAGAACACTGCATTCCCCCTCCCCACCTCCTACACGAGCTGGACACTTTATCAGAAACACATACCTGCAACATTGTCAATCAGTGGGAGACAAACGGGTGTGAGTGGACGTGTCCCGTTTCATTGAAAGAACAGGGACCTGTCTTCTTGGTTTAAATGAGAAGCGTTGTTCAATCTGTGAAACACGGTGTTGGTAGTATTATGGTTTGGGCCTGTTTTGCTGCATCTGGGTTCTAGCTAATTCTAAAGGACAATATCAGAATATCAGTCTGTGAGCTGAATCTCAGGAGAATGTGGGTCATACAGAAAGACAACGACCCTAAACATACAACGTTTACCCTCACAGATATAAACACTGGGTTTTGAGCAGCAGAATAATGAACTGTAATACAGTGATTAGTGGCTGTAACGGTCAGTAAAAACAGGGGTCAGTGAGGGTGTAACAGTACTGCTTGGCTTTATTAAGGTCAGTGCTTTCAGAAGAACCTGATTTAAAAAGTACACTCACTGTCCACAAGTGATGTTTGGTGGAAGTAAGAACACATATTGCTTGTCTGTCTATTCTCTCATTTTATAAAAGGATCACAAAATTAATTTAATATTTACAATGTTTACATCTTTATCTACCATGCAGACGAAGTACCGGTCAGTCAGTGGCACGGCCAGATCATACAGACCAGTACTTCCTTTCCAAACTCCCAGTACTAATAAACGTTTCCCTTATTGTGTCCAACGGTCTTCAGGAACGTTTCCACCAGGATTGAAGAGAGTGCTCCTCTGNTGGCCATTCATTGTAACTGCACCCCTCTTCCATCATTAGGCTGGTGAGACAGAGGGTAGTGACCCATCCTCTGTCCACGAAGGGTCCTACACCTTCGGCTCCAGTCTGTGAGACAGATCGAACAGGGTCTGCTGATTGTCGATGATGTGGAGATAGTTCATGTAGCCTCTGACCTCTGGACTGTCCTTCTGCGTCAACATGTTTCCTGTGAAAAGACAAAAAAGCTGCATTTAAACCTTAAAACAATGAAATTGAAGCTCAGTTTAAACAGAATTCCACTCAAATCTGAGTTATCATTCAAATTCAGCATCTCTTTATCCAATATGGGTGGGGCTACACTGCTGCAGGCTGAATGGGTGGGGCTACACTGCTGCAGGCTGAATGGGTGGAGTCAAACCTGCTGTAGGCAGTTTTCCACTAAATGGATGATGTATAAAGTCCTGCTACAATGAACAACAATGGTTACAGTCTTACCCATGAGGTCAGTCTGACACTGCCCAACGATCCGCACCATGTCCGCGATCATGTGCTGCAACATGGAGATCAAAGAAGGGTGAGGGAACCCCATCAGGATCTGTGCTGACATTAAAGGTTTAGAGGACAAAAGACTCACCAGCTTTTCAAAGTTGACGAGGTTATCAAGAAAGGTTTTGTTGCCCTCATGAACGAACGTGATGTCTGAGAGAGAGAAAGAGGAGCTTTAGAGATGGTCCCTCAAACACTTCAAGAACGTTTAAACAATCCCAACACACGTCTCTGCAGCCCCTCCCTCACAGCTCACCAACCTTTCAGCAGCAGAGGAAGGAAAGGGATCTTGGGAGACTTCATCTTCTTGAAGGCATCTCTGTAGGCTTTGTGGTTGAAGGACGGGTCCTGGAAAAACAACACACTAATGAACACCTTAAGCTGACAGCATTGCTGACACAGATGTGCAAATGCACACACAGCTTGTCTAGTCCCTGTAGAGAAGTACTGCCAAAAGAATAGGACTCTCTGGAGCAGATAAACAAACATGACTCTATTGTCTCCATGTCTAATAGCAGGTGTGGTCTAGAGGGTATAAAGACCCCCAGCATTGAGCTGTGGAGCAGTGGAACTGTGTTCTCTGGAATGATGGACCTCCATACAGTACTTTTGGGAGGAGTTGGGGGTGAGGTCATGTGATCATCCAACATCCTGATCTCAATAATGCTGCTGTCACTGAATACAATCAAATCCTCACAGCAATGTTCCAGAATGTAGTAGAACGGATACACAGAGTTTGAGCTGAAACAGTTACTCACTATTAGACTCTCCAGCTCTGAGAACAGCTTTTTAAACCTCCCGGGAACTTTCTGAAAGAACACCAGAACAGAGAGATCATGAAGCTCCAACGTCAAAGGTACGAAGAACGATGTTCTGCAATGAAACGCTCTCACCTCCCACGTGTGGCTCAGCCGGCTGATCGCTGCTGTGTTCAAACCCATTATAATGGAAAAGAAGGAGTTCAGATTCCTCTGTGCTTTACAACTGAGAGAGAGAGAGAGAGAGAGAGAGAGAGAGACAGAACACAGAGAGAGAAAAGAGGGAGAGAGAGAGAGAGAGAGAGAGAGAGAGAGACAGAACACAGAGAGAGAACCGAGAGAGAGAGAGAGAGAGAACAGAGAGAGAGAGAACAGAGAGAGAGAGAGAACAGAGAGAGAGACAGAACACAGAGAGAGAGAGAGACAGAACACAGAGAGAGAGAGAGAGAGAGAGAGAGAGAGAGAGAGAACAGAGAGAGAGAGAACAGAGAGAGAGAGAGAGAGAGAACAGAGAGAGAGAGAGAGAGAACAGAGAGAGAGAACAGAGAGAGAGAGAGAGAGAGAGAACAGAGAGAGAGAGAGAGAGAGACAGAACAGAGAGAGAGACAGAACACAGAGAGAGAGACAGAACACAGAGAGAGAGAGAGAGAGAGACAGAACACAGAGAGAGAGAGAGAGAGAGAGAGAGAGAGAGAGAGAACAGAGAGAGAGAGAACAGAGAGAGAGAGAGAGAGAGAACAGAGAGAGAGAGAGAGAGAACAGAGAGAGAGAACAGAGAGAGAGAGAGAGAGAGAGAACAGAGAGAGAGAGAGAGAGAGACAGAACAGAGAGAGAGACAGAACACAGAGAGAGAGACAGAACACAGAGAGAGAGAGAGAGAGAGACAGAACACAGAGAGAGAGAGAGAGAGAGAGAGAGAGAGAGACAGAACACAGAGAGAGAGAGACAGAACACAGAGAGAGAGAGACAGAACACAGAGAGAGAACAGAGAGAGAGAGAGAGAGAGAGAGAGAGAGAGACAGAGAACAGAGAGAGAACAGAGAGAGAGAGAGAGAGAGAGAACAGAGAGAACAGAGAGAGAGAGAACAGAGAGAGAGAGAGAGAACAGAGAAAGAGAACAGAGAGAGACATAGAGAGAGAGAACAGAGAGAGAGAGAGAACAGAGAGAGACACAGAGAGAGAGAGAGAGAACAGAGAGAGAACAGAGAGAGAGAGACAGAGAGAGAAGAGAGAGAGAGAGAACAGAGAGAGAGAGAGACAAAGAGAGAGAACAGAGAGAGAGAGAGAGAACAGAGAGAGAGGGAGAGAGAGAGAACAGAGAGAGAGAGAGAAAAAGAGCAGAGAGAAAAAGAGCAGAGAGAGAAAGAGAGAGAGAGAGAGAGAGAGGGGGGGGGGGGGGGGGAGTTCTATAATTACAGACTGTAGTTCTTCTGTTCAGAGTTGCAGTCATTTTCCAACCGGATCTCATATTCAGACACACAGTGTGTGTGTGTGTGTGTGTGTGTGTGTGTGTGTGTGTGTACTGAAGACCACTCACTGAGCTGCGATCTTGATGAACTTCTTGAGGAGCTGGACGCGTTTGCAGAGCGCAGGACACATCAGCAACTCGGTCATCACCCACTGCTGCACCTCGTTACATCGCTGCAGCAGCAGCTCCAGCGCCATCGTGTGGCCGGCACACGAATCGCGGCTCAGTGTGAAATAAACCAGCTCTTTCTGGACAGACAGACGAAGAGCGCAGCCCGGTATGATGTGAATTCAACAGACGCAGTGATTCCTGTTTTCTAGGTCGATTTCTATTTTCAGATATTCCTTAAGATATTCCATGGAGCCTGATCACGGAATGCAGTCTGTCCTGCTTTACGTCTCCCACGCTTTACGCTGGATTACCAATTTTAACTGCTACAAATACACACTTCTCACACAAACACAATAGTAACACTTTACAATAAGGACACGTTAGCAGGACGTATGTCACTAACAAACGTTACTAAAGCGTTTAATTAACGCAGCATATGCTACATATAACTCACCTCCTGCAGATTACTGAAGAGACTCCAGTCACAGTTGGTCAGAGTCACCGCCACGTCCCACGTGTTCATACTCAGCATCCTGACCGCTGGCTGCTGCAGCTGACCATTATCAGTCACAGGGCTCTGATTGGAGGAAGAACAGACACAGACGCGCTGTTACTGAGAGCGATGCCGGGGCAGCCGTGTCCCGGTGGTCACGGAACCGGCTTTGAGGACTGGTCTGAGCTGTTTGAACATCAGTGTTTACAGTTCTGATCAGAACAACACACTTACCATGATTTCAGTCAGGTCCCTCCTGCACACACACAGTCTGCCCGCCGCCATCAGGGAGTCTGAGTACACACACTGCTGCGGCTGCAGAACCACCTTCTCTGAACACGGGAAAGGGGCACAGAGAAACGCACCACGTTACCAGCAGAGGGGGCCAGAGCGCCACCTTTCCCTCTGAAGACTAAAGCTGAAGATCTGAAGTGGAATTACACACACTTTACACACCAAACCTCAACCAATGAAAGATCCCTGCTGAAAATCTTTACTCGTAGAAACAAAATCAGCAGCCCATGGAGGACTGGACTCCAATTCATGACAAAAATCAAAGGAAAGCACTGAACTCAGCGGTGTGTTCAGCCTGTCTGGACATGTTCCCAGTGAGACCACGGATGGTGTCCTGGGGCATGTCCTCCCAGACCTGGATGAGGCATCATTGAGCTCCTGGAGAATCTATTGCACAACATAGAGGTCCAATCGAGGACATCAACGCCTTCATTGTCCAGGTACTGCCTACACACTCTGGCCACATGAAGACGGGGCATGAGGTTCTGAGGATTTCATCTCGGTTCCTCACAGCACTCCCGGTTCTGCTGGCTGTCACGTTTTAACTGACTGTGTTACTGTGATGGTGACGTGCTCAGTTACCTTCTTAATGTTCATCTGCTTCAGGACACAGAGCACAACTGACTCCAGCACACAACGTTACAGAACCTGGGACCTTCACAGATCAGTACCTCTGGAGTACGTGAGGGCCACCAGCACCATGTCCTCCTCCACACACTCCAGCCTCTCTGCCACTGCAGCCAAAAGCTCCTGCACCGTCACCGCTGTGTGTGTTCTCACACTCACATACGAGTCCACCGTCACATACACCCGGCAAAGCACTGAGAGACAAGAAACACAAGAAAATAGCATTTTGTTGACTGTTTTACTATTTCAGTGACTTACAGAAGCTCCTCCCCCTCAGTGTATATCACAATACCTACATTTAGAGTTATTAATATTCACCCTAATGAGAGACTGTAGCTCCTCCCCCTCAGTGTGTAGACTGTGTTATGTCGTTACAGTAAATATGTAAATTATTTTGTATTAAATATTAAAATGATGTAATTGTCAGATGATCCCACTTGATTTGAAGCCTGTCGATTTGCTCAGTGTTAAACATGTTGGACCTGTTTTATCTTCATTTACAGTGTTTGGTGAGAACAATAATAATCTCAGACGAGATCTGAAGCTCTATTATTGTCTGTACACAAACCTCAGCTTCCTCTGTAACGTCCTCATTGTTCCCCAGCGGCCCCTGCGCTCCCCGAGGATGGCGTGAGCCGGGAAAGAGCGAACGGAGGAGAGAAATGAGAGGGAATATTTCATGAGCCTACCTTCCTTGCTCTCCCTCGGGGGCGCTCTCGCAGGCAGCCAGCTCTCTTTCAGACTCAGCTGGTGGAAGAGCGCTTTATTCTGAAAGTGCAGAAGATTGAGGACAATCAGAGAGTGAGTCACTCCGTACTGCAGGTTAAAGGGGTAATCCAGTATGAATCTCAAACCCGCTATACACCCCCATCATAACAGAAGACAATGGACGGATTAATGGACAAAACAGCTTCAGCTCTGTTATGATGGAGGGTCTCCTCCCAGAAAAGAGAGCTCAAACACGCCGCCTCTGAACTCACGCCGACTCCAAACACACGCCGACTCCAAACACACGCCGACTCCAAACACACGCCGACTCCAAACACACGCCGGCTCCAAACACACGCCGGCTCTATCCAGTATGTATTACTGTAGTCTCTGCTGTTAGAGTGTTTGTTGGTGAGTGTTGTGTTGGTTTATAAAAGCAGTGAAATGTGTTGTAATGATGGTGTTGGTAACGGAGCTACACTACAGGTACAGGAATTAGGATGATTCATACTGGATTAGAAAATTGCACAGACCCTAATTATCTGCTGCTGTTAATACTGTGTCCATCAGCAAACGAACATCACACCAGTACAGCAGAGTATTAGAACAGACCGGGGGTCCAGTGTCCCCTAAATAACTATGAGTAGTCTGACCAGAGGAGGAGGAGGAGGGGTCCCCCTTTGTGAGCCTGGTTCCTCCCTGGTTCCTCCCTGGTTCCTCCCTGGCTCCTCCCTGGCTCCTCCCTGGCTCCTCCCTGGCTCCTCCCTGGCTCCTCCTGCACTGTTGCCCGTTGGTTTGCTCACTAAGGGATCTGTTTCTTACCCTCTGTTCCTGTGTTTGTTCATCATTTTATTTTCTGATTTCTGTGAAGCTGCTCTGTGACATCACTTGTGAAGAGCGATTATCCCTTTAACTCATCTGCCCACTGACTTCTGTTATGAGTTAAAACAACCGTATGATCACTGGTTCAGTAAGAAGAGGGTTTGTACCAGTTTAAACTGGGATTTAACCTGGCTTTCCACCTAATTCCCTTTAGACACGCGGTTATACACAGCACACACAGGTAATCCAGAGGCAGCATCCCTCCACCTTCACCACCATCTGAACAGAGCTGAGGAAAGCCTCCGATTAACCCTCACCTTCCTCTGAGGAGAGCACTCGTCCACCGTGCTGAGAGAGAGAGAGAGAGAGGAAAAAGAGACACGGCTTAGACAACAGCACTTCATACTGTTCAAAAACACAATCAGTTCAGTGCATTAATAATTCATATAAAGCAGAATATTAAAGTCAGTGTCACTGAGAGACACCGCGACCAACACAATCATCAGCTGAGTGACTGAAAGGCTTTCAACAGCATATGCAGATTTACACTGATCAACACCACTGAACTGTGTGAAGATGATACACTCTGTCACTTTAAATCAATCAGCACATGCACACACACACACACACACACACACACACACACACACACAGACACGCACACACACACAGCTGTCTGAAGGCTTCACCATCATCACCAGTCAAGTTGCAGGATCACACGTAAATGAGTGTCATGTTTTTCTGACATCCTGAGCATAAGCTGACCATCACAAGTACCATCAACAAAAATTCCAAACACTAAATATCACTGTTTCACTTAAAAAGCACCATATAATAATCATATGATCCACACGTTCATTCTGACAGACTGTAATACACTACAGGAAGTGTAGGGGGCGCTCTATAACGCTCTATAATGTTCATATGATCCACACGCTCATTCTGACAGACTGTAATACACTACAGGAAGTGTAGGGGGCGCTCTATAACGCTCTATAATGATCATATGATCCACACGCTCATTCTGACAGAATATAATACACTACAGGAAGTGTAGGGGGCGCTCTATAACGCTCTATAATGTTCATTCTGACAGACTGTAATACACTACAGGAAGCGTAGGGGGCGCTCAA
>CM067507.1:501087-575368 GCA_034509495.1 Acestrorhynchus altus | reverse complement strand
TAACGCTCTATAATGTTGATGGATTGATGTGGGAGTTTTATGTTAAGTCAGGGTCCAGGGGAGTAAATTAAAGCTGGGAGTGGACAGGGCAGGAGGCCAAGTCATTACCCAGATTGATGATGTGACGGGGAGGTCAGACACACTGAAGGCCTGTCTTTAACGTGAAGTCCTATTTTAAGACATCGGATATGTTCAATAAATGAGCTGCTGATGGCATTTATTAAGGTTGTTTACACTGAGTTATTGTAGTTGGTCAACTCCTCGGACAGTGTAATGGGTTGCAGGGTTGGAGGGATAGTTAAGGTGATTTAGAGGACGACTGTAACAAATGAAGGACTGTATGTTTATTTTTGTTTTATAATGTCTTTGTGGGTCCAAGTAGATTTTTATTAGACCATTTCTCAACCTCTGTTTGAATGGGTGGAGCTAAACTGCTGTAGGCTGAGTGGGTGGAGCTAAATTGTTGTAGACTGAATAGATGGAGAATTAAGCATCCAGCCAAAGAGCTTCGAGAAGGTTTTGGGTCTGAAATGTCTTTGATGTTGTATCAGGTGGAGATATTGTACCTTCAGCAGATCAGAACAACGGCTGCAGAGAAAAACGAGCCACACGTTCAGTGTCAGCGCGAAATATATGAGCTATATCTGCGGCTGTAATGTTCCCGGCTCATAGGCTGTGATTTACGCGGTGGGGTAGAGGTCGCGGAACGCGGGGCTGTGGAGTGAGATGAAGAGAGAGAGGAAACAGAACCATCTTGCTTTTATGTGGTAAAGAGCACTAAATTATTAACAACAGTGAGAATCTGCTCCGCCTGTTATTACAGCCCTGAGACACTACACTGCACTACTGAAAGCAGGAGAAACGCTCACTGATACCACCGGTCAGTCCACACGCTGCTCAAAGCGACACTCTGAAGGTTCTACCTTCAGCGGTTAATGTCCAGCGGTTCCCGTTGAACACACTTCTGACTTTCGTTGTTGATCAGTGTTGATTGTGTTCTTGTTTTGATTTCCTCAGAGACGCTGCTGGATGACTTTCTGCTGACATACCCAATGTTCATGTCCACCAGTGACCTTTGTCAAGCACTCCTTGAGCAATATCCTTCTGTAACAACCCACCATGAACCTGGATGCTCATACAGATGTTCATGAATTTAATGTTAGTAGAGCTTCATCTTCAGCTACTGTGTTAATAAAGCTTCATCCTGGATGTTTATGTCCTTACAGCTTCATCCTGAACATATCAGTAGAGCTTTATCCTAGAAGGTAGCGTTAGTAGATCTTCTTTCTGGACAAGAGTATTAGTGGAGCTTCATCATAGATCATATTGTTAGTGGAGCTTCATCATAGATGATACTGTTAATGGAGCTTCATCATAGATGATACTGTTAGTGGAGCTTCATCATAGACAGTAGAATTAGTAGAACTTCATTCTGGAAATGTTTCTGAAACACTAAGCAGTGTAAGATTGTGTAGTTGGACTACAGCAGGTCTGTGTTGGATGTCCAGCTGAGAGCATCCCATTAAATCTCCAACGCCGCAGTGCGTTTAGTCCTTCCTCGGCCTCGTGATTTCCTCTGGAGGTCTGTGTGTGTGTGTGTGTGTTGCTGGAGCGTACAGAAGCTGTTTGACGTGGTTCTGCTTTGCTGCCTTAACTGTCCCGTGTCCACCTACTGCCTGAAGCGAGGGAGGACGAAGGAGGATGGGAAGGAGACTTTGGAGAGAAAACAGAAGGTCCTACACCTGCTGTCCCACTGGAGCTCGCTGTGCAGGAACACACTGCAGGAGGATGAACACACCAAACTCTTCATGAAGGTAAAGCCAGGGGACGAGGGGGTCCTCAACCGAAATGTCAGAGTCCCGCAGCCCACCATTCGTAATGCCAGATAACGAGCCAGAGATGCAGCATATGTCCCTAATGGTGTGGAAACATCTTCAGCTCTGTGTAAAATACGGCCCTGTATGAAAGTCAGAGTCACCGTCCATTTAACAGCCATTAAGGTCTTCATCGTTAGAGCTTCATCCTGGACTTTAACCTTCTCAGAACTTCACACAGTACATTAATGTTCTCAGAGCTTCATCTATGATGCTGTTGTCCCCTGAGCCTCAGGCTGGACACTGTCATTCTCAGAGCCTCATCCTGGACCTTTATGTTCTCAGAGCTTCATCCTGGACATTATTGTTCTCAGAAGTTCTGTCCAGACATCAGCAATGTCCCACTCCAGTTTATAGAACCCATACAGAACCGAAACACGTGGTGATGGATTGTTCATATGTGAAACACTTTGAGTTTGAACTTTATAAATGAAATGACACTTTTTGAGACAACGTATAGAAACAGTACCTTTAGGTTCCAGTTCTGAGTTCCTGGGACTGGTACCATACCAGTTCAAACGTGAATGGTACCCAACCCTACATCTGCAGTGTCTGGTGTAGTTTGGTACGTCCTCAGTGTGGATTTTGTCTCTCTCTTCCAGACGCTGTATCGGTATGTCCTGGATGACCTGTACGAGTACCCGTCTCTGGAGACGGATCTGAAGGAGCTGCAGAAACTGCTCCGGATGCAGCGCAGACAGTAAGCTCCATCAGAACCGATCTTCACTGCCTGAAATACATCTGACATTAAAGCTGCGTCCTGTCTGTCTCTGTCTCTTCATAAATCTGACCCGTTCAGGTCGGATAGTCGGGGTGCGTTCAGCACACTGTGAAAGCTCAATCGCTGAGCCTGATTGGTTTTGCTGTTGAAAGGCCAAATGACCTGCGGGTGGTGCACAGGTCATACTGTGTGTTCCTGCTCAGACTGGCCTTCGAATTAATGATCACATTAACTCAGCTTTCTGAACAAGTGAGTCTATTGATGAGGTGGAACGAACACAAAGCCAGTGTGTCCTCGTCCAGAGGAGCATTTTTAAATGAACCATGAGATAAAAACATGGAATTCTTTCCATGACTGTAGTCTGGGAGACCCGAGCAGAGAACATGGATTCACTCAGATAATGGGAATCAAGAATGATGAGAAGAAGGCTCTGTTCAATTTTTATCAGAGTAATAGAGCGCCCCCTACGCTTCCTGTAGTGTATTACAGTCTGTCAGAATGAGCGTGTGGATCATATGAACATTATAGAGCGTTATAGAGCGCCCCCTACGCTTCCTGTAGTGTATTACAGTCTGTCAGAATGAACATTATAGAGCGTTATAGAGCGCCCCCTACACTTCCTGTAGTGTAAATGAGCTGTAAAGGAGGAGTCCCTTCTAGGGGGAATTGGAAATGACTAAATTAGGGACAAAAAAAGGGTAAAAATGAACACCATCAGATGCTTCTATTACTACACATTACAATACAGAAGAGCAGCCTCAGCATTATTCAGGACCCACTTAATAGTCCGTTTTAATTAGCTGATGTTTCTCGGGGGGATGAAGGTTTAAGCCCAAAAACAGTGAATGTGTTCTGTGTAAATACTGGAACCCAAGAACATGTTCTGGGGGATTTTTTTAACAGCACTGATTAAAATTAGACTAATTATGCCAGTGCTTATAATGGTGAGTGAGTAAGAGAGGGAGAGTGTGTGAGAGTGAATGATGTAGTGTGTGTGTGTGTGTGTGTGTGTGTGTGTGTGTGTGTGTGTGTGTGTGTGTGTGTGTGCGCACGCAGTGAATTGAAGCTGAAAGAGACAGTGCTCCTCCCTAAGCTGTAAATCCTATTAGAAACACTCTGGTCGCTGCCTGATGTGAGAGCGAGAGTGAGTGTGTGTGTGTGTGTGTGTGTGTGTGTGTGTGGTGATGGCAGTGTTGTAAATTCCATTTTAATTTCACACTAACTTCCCGGAGCTTTGTGCTGGTTCTGCTCCGGTGAGCCACTCATACCATTATGGTAATCTGCAGAGCGTGGCTGTGCACACCGCAACACACACACACACACACACACACACACACACTATGTCCAAAAGTTTATGGACACCCCTCCTAATGAAGGCATTCAGCGACTGCACCCACTGCTGACACTGATGTGCAAATGCACACACAGCTTGTCTAGTCCCTGTAGAGAAGTACAGCCAATAGAATAGGACTCTCTGGAGCAGATCAACAAACATGACTCTATTGTCTCCATGTCTAATAGCAGGTGTGGACTAGAGGGTATAAAGACATTGAGCAGTGGAGCAGTGGAACTGTGTTCTCCATACAGTAGTTTTGGGAAGAGTTGGGGATGAGGTTTGGTGGCCATCAGTATCCTGATCTCACTGATGTTATTGTTACTGATCTCCTCATTTCAGACTCATTCAGACTCATTGTGAAACTCAGAGCCGAGTGTGATCTGAACGTGAATAAAGCCCCCCGGCAGTGGACTGAGGGGGTTCTGTGGAATGCCGGCGCTCAATCCAGTACCTCTGGGAATGTTAGTACTAACCAACTAATCACTCATCTACCATCACTAACTGACCTCATGCTCCTGCTCACCTGGGGCTGTACGCAATCAAACGCCCTTCACAGCAATGTTCCCACATCGAATATAAAGTCTTTTCATTCTTGCTGAGTCGGGTGAAGGTGTGACCTGCGGAGGTAAAGGCCGGTTTACACCGTCAGAGCTCCTCTGTACGGCTGTAGATAAGTGTAAGCTGCTGGGTCTGGTTCATTTCTCCAGCAGGAGCTCGTTCCCCAGGAAATGAGATGAATTTTTCATGATCTAGACTCAAAGCGCTGGTTCTCCAGCCTCACACGCTGGACTGCTGCTGGTTTAACAGTATTTATTAACTAAAGAATAAACACCTAACAGATCATTAATAAGCACTTAGAACAGGAACAGAAGGGCAACACTGACCAGCGGTCAGGGATTCTTTAACGGAGAAGGAATCTGCTATTTTAGGCCCACTCCTTTGTTTTTGCTGCTGTGCTGCTGTGACAGAGCCGTGTCGGAGAGGAGGGTGCTGTCTAAACTACAGGACTCCCAGCCACTCCTGAGACACAGGAGCACTTTCAGAACAAGACTCATCTCACCGAACGGCACCAAAGAGCACCACAGGAGGTGGTCGAAGGGGTTCTGAGGTGACATCACCAGAAAGGTCCAATGTGCGGTGAGGGGACGAGGGGACTCAAACTGATCTGAGACTTCATTTTGTAGCAGCTGAGATGCTGTGTCGGAGCACAGATACATGTCTAATCTGACTGGCAGAACAGAAGATGTTCCTCTGTAGAGGTTCTCTCTCGTTTCTTGCAGAACGGTGCTCAGGCGACAGCGAGGAGAGACCCTTGAGCGGAATCAGTAAAAGCAGCAGGGCCGGAGAGTGAGTGACAGGCTGATGGTGGAGGTCAGTGCTGAGAGGAGGAATAGACATGGTTGATGGGCAGATGAAGGACAGAGCAGAAGATGTCTTGAAGGCTTGCCTGGTTACTCGGGGAACAGTCGTTCCACATCTTTCAGAGCTGTGTTGGTGAAAGGCGAGCTGCAGAACACGCTGTCAACACTCAGTCCAGCTGTTAAAATGGTTGTAAAGGACCACTCATTGTGGTTCTGTATGAACTACTACGCTTCTTAAAGGAACACTGAAGAACCCCTTTTTAAGAGGACTGTGCAACAAAGGCAAGAAAAACAACACTTCTGCCGTTTAAAAATGATCAACCTCACAGAACCTCACAATGATCAATTTCTCACCCAGTGCACAGCTGATCAGGCTGATGTATTCTTACACCACTACAACACTCAGTAAGTGTGTGTGTGTGTGTGTGTGTGTGTGTGTGTGTGTGTGTGTGTGTGTATTCCCAGGAGTAATCATTGACTCTGATCTGAGCTAAGAGATTCATTAAGTTCTCCTGTTGTCCGTATTGGACTGGTTTTGACTGCTGCTCATTGACCATTGGTCACCAGGTCCCCTCACGAGCGCCGTCGCCGAGCTGATTGGCTTCATTAGAGGACAATAAAAGGGATGTTAAATAAGCTCTTCAGCCCATAAATCCCAGAACCAACACAGAACCATCTTACAAACGGATACCAACCCAAAGCTACCACACGCCGCTCCACCCATCATGCTTCTCTACCAACACGCCGCTCCACCCATCATGCTTCTCAGAACTGCTCATACGCTGGTAAGACAGGCAAAGGGTACCACAACGGTTCAGACGTAGCCGGTAACTCAGAAATCAAAGTCACGGAACATTAAATGTTTGTGGAACTTGTTTTGCTGTGTTAAACGGTAGCTCCCTGATCCACGTCGCTTGGCCAGTTTGCACTGGGCATGCTCAGCACGGGTCAGTCAGGGTGTGTGTGGTTGGTCTGCACCGCTGTCGCCCTCATATGAGACTGCCTGGCCAATCGATGCATCTCTACTAAACACCATGCACTGTTCGTGGACAGACCTTAAACAAGCCGGAACCAGAGGCAGTCACACCACGGCAGCATGGGAGGAGCTAAACTGGGGTAGGCTGAATAGGTGTTTATACGTAAGGGCGTACTGTCCTTATATGGACGGTAGAGAATGAGGAGCAACTTCATCACCATCTTCAAAAAGAGAGGAAAAGTGGGTTTTAATTAGTTTGGTTCTTTAATTAAACAGTAAATAATGCTGTAGAGTCTCAATGGGACAGTTCCAGTAAACAGCGTCAGCAGCTCACTCGCTTTAATTACGGCACTTAACCAGACACAGCACTGATCAGAGAGAGAGAGAGAGAGAGAGAGAGAGAGAGAGAGAGAGAGCGAGAGACAGACAGAGAGAGAGAGAGAGAGAGAGAGAGAGAGACAGAGAGAGAGACAGAGAGAGAGACAGGGAGAGAGAGAGAGAGAGAGATTCCCCCTGAAGCACCAGTTCTTTGTGGGATCTTTAGGGTTCTTCTTAAAACAATTCTTAACAAGGGACTGTTTTAGGGGTTTTAGGGAACAGGGGGTTCTTCAAGGGATCTCAATGACTCCTTTAATGGTTCTTTGGTTAGTAGAACCAAAACTGCATGGTAGGAGTCAAAATAACCATTTTGTCTTCTACAGAACTGATAGGGGACAAAAAACACACTTTTTCCCATTTGTACTTCAGACGTTCTTCAGCTGTGTGTCCTGAGATCAGAGGACAGGGACATGACCGGGTTACAGCAGAAGCTGCATTACACAGCACCGTACAGGGTCTGTCCTGACGCACTTCCCCGGTCTGCACCTCCTTTGATTATGTATTTGACCCGTGTCTGCAGGGTTTAGACTACAGAGCACTGCCGCTCCTCAGGGGACACCGTGGATCAATACTGCCATATCAAACAGAACTGTGGGGGAATGAGGAACAAGTGAGAACAGAGCCTGACTTTCGTCTTCCTCTATAGAACCCAGGCACTGAAGGGTACTCCTCACAACGTCACTGTAATCACTGCTGTCACGTCCCTGAGGGACACACAGTTATACACACAAAGCTGTGAAAGTGTGTGTCCCTTGCGTGGCGGATGGTCCCCTTCCTTTCAACAGCTGGACGATAACGTCCCAGGCAGCAATGATTGCTACCCGAGTGTCCCCCCACTGCCCTGTAAAAAAAGCTCTGGGAGGCTACTTTTGGGTAGTGTACCTCTTGGTGAGCGATAACTGACTGAAATGACAGAGTGAGAGGGGGTGAATCACTGGACTAAGAGACGCAAGATGGACATTTTAACACACTGCAACCGTGAAGACTGTTCTGAAAAAGTCACTGTCTCCTTTGTTTGCAGTGGCGTCGTGAACGAGAAACCTGGTGCAGCCCAACAGGGAACTACAGCCTCCTTTCAACTGGACAGGTTCCTCCAATAAACGTTCCCTCAAGAGTTCTTTAGAGGACATCCTTAAAACTCTCAAAGAACCAAACAATAAAACAAATTAATTTACATGCAATCAAGTGTACCCCTTTCTCACACACACACACACACACACACACACACACACACACACACACACACACACACACACACACACACTTCATGCAAAAGTCTGGGCGCCCCCTGTTCACCTCCTCTAACGTCTGCACCGGGACAGGGACAGTGTCTGTACAGACCCCTTTAATCAGCCTATTTTCCTAAAATACTCAAACTGCCTGACGTCCACCCAGGAGAGGCGGCTCTGTCCTGCTTTTCTGAAAGGGACAGAATTCAGCACATCCCTCCTCACAATTCCCAACCATGTCCTGAGTGTCTCACTGACTTGGACGGATGTTAAACACACACTGAGCCCATCCAGCCAGGCCTTGGAGACAGCAACATATACACACACTCCTGTCCACAAGGACGAGGTCACTGACCTCCACCCAGTCCTGCAGTGTCCTGCGCTGATGTGTGGCTTTAATGTCTAAACACTCGCTGCTGAAGTTCAGACTGATGAGGATCAGGAAACCGGTCTGTATTGACTCTGAGAGACACTCCTCAAGAGTAAACCACGCTAAAGTAAACTGGAGTGAGAGACACACTCCAACTGTATCACAGTGCTCACTACCTAAAGGTACAGGGTACAGCTTAATTACAGTAATGATTCATTACAGTAACACTTAATTACAGTAATGATTAATTACAGTAATGATTAATTACAGTAACACTTAATTACAGTAATGATTAATTACAGTAATGATTAATTACAGTAACACTTAATTACAGTAATGATTAATTACAGTAATGATTAATTACAGTAACACTTAATTACAGTAACGATTAATTACAGTAACACTTAAATACAGTAATGATTAATTACAGTAACACTTAAATACAGTAATGATTAATTACAGTAACGATTAATTACAGTAATACTTAATTACAGTAACGATTAATTACAGTAACACTTAAATACAGTAATGATTAATTACAGTAACGATTAATTACAGTAATGATTCATTACAGTAATGATTAATTACAGTAACACTTAATTACAGTAACGATTAATTACAGTAACACTTAAATACAGTAATGATTAATTACAGTAACGATTAATTACAGTAATGATTCATTACAGTAATGATTAATTACAGTAACACTTAATTACAGTAACGATTAATTACAGTAACACTTAAATACAGTAATGATTAATTACAGTAACACTTAAATACAGTAATGATTAATTACAGTAACGATTCATTACAGTAACACTTAATTACAGTAACGATTAATTACAGTAACACTTAAATACAGTAATGATTAATTACAGTAACGATTAATTACAGTAATGATTCATTACAGTAATGATTAATTACAGTAATAATTAATTACAGTAACACTTAAATACAGTAATGATTAATTACAGTAATGATTAATTACAGTAATGATTCATTACAGTAATGATTAATTACAGTAATGATTAATTACAGTAACACTTAAATACAGTAATGATTAATTACAGTAATGATTAATTACAATAAGATTAAATTACAGTAATGATTCATTACAGTAATGATTAAATACAGTAACAATTATAGTAATGTTGACTTATAGTATTTTTATATTAATGATTCATTACAGTCATGTTTAATTACAGTAATGATTCATTACAGTAACACTTAATTACAGTTATGGTTAATTACAGTAATGATTAATTAGAGTAATGTTTAGAGTAATGCTTAATTACACTAAAGCTTTATTGCAATAATGTTAATTACAGTAATGTTTAATTAGAGTAATGCTTAATTATAGTCATACTTAAAGTAATGCTTCATTACAACAACGTTTCAATTACAGTAAAGTTTAATTACAGTCTCTTCTCTCTTTTAAGTCTTGATCTTTTCTGGAAACTGCTTGTTACAGCAGTTAGTGTGAATGTCAGTGATGTAACAATAACTCTAATGTGCTGAGTTACTTTCAATGGCAGTGACATTGTTGTTATGTAACAGTTACTGTAACAGTACGTGTGAGATGCGCTGTCTCGTGAGTGCAGGCAGGTGTATGTTACCTGTCTCCGTGGCCTGTGGGCTCCCACACTCCTGGTCCAGCCTCAGGTGGCTCAGCAGGTGTTCCAGGACCTTCTGTGGCGTCGCGGGGACGGCGGCGTACCTGCGGGAGACAGAGGAGGAGTCACTGGAGTTCTCCTCATCAATGGAGGACAGCGAGTGGCTGCTGCACCACTCCTCCTCCTCGGTGCCCTCGTCGTCGATGTAGCGAAAGTACGGCACGTCAAAGGTGGGCAGCGTCTTCATCTCGCTGCCGCCGCTGCTGTCGGAGCCTTCGTCCTCATCCTCGTCCTCCTCCTGCTCCACCAAAGCCACCAGCAGCTCCCTGCCCTCTGGCCGAGGGTCCATCGCCCCCAGCCTGATCCTACAGCATTTACCCAGAATTCCCCAGGGCAGCGTGAGTGAAGCCTGGCTGAAGGAAACCCCACAGTCCCAGTGATACCCGTTAACTCCAGCCTCTGACGCTCCGGCTCAGCAGAGAGAGACGGGCGGTGCAGCACATCCTCCACCAGCGCCGCTCTGAGAGTGTGTGTGTGTGTGTGTGTGTGTGAGAGAGGAGAGTGAGTGAGTGAGAAAGAGAGAGAGACAGAGATAGTGAGAGAGAGAGAGAGAGAGAGAGAGAGAGAGAGAGAGAGAGAGGCAGAGAGGGTGTGTATGAACCAGTCAGCATGCATATGCATATGTGTGTTTGTGTGTGTGTGTGTGTGTGTGTGTGTGTGTGCGCACATTACCTCCTTCCAGTAGAGGAGGGGGGGTGTGGTGATGTCGTTTTGTGAAGCAGCAGCATCTCCCCTCTCCGCACACACACTTGCCCGCTCTCCCTCTCCCGCACACACACTCGGACTGCTGCGTCACACACCGGCTGTGGAGGGAGGGGGGGTTATATTATCACCAAGGAGATTCCCCGTCTTCTTGATTTCCATCACAATAGCCCCCCCACACACACACACACCTCCCCCCACCAATTTAACCAGCCCACATCAAACAGCTCTCATCACTCAGGGATTTATTTTATCACCTGCCACACAAACACTCCTCAACACACTCCCCATGCACACTCTCCATGCACACTCCACATACACACTCCCCATACACACTCCCCATACACACTCCCCAACACACTCCCCAACACACTCCCCATACACACTCCTCAACACACTCCCCATACACACTTCCCAAACACCCTCCCCATACTCGCTCCCCATACACACTCCCCAAACACCCTCCCCATACTCGCTCCCCATACACACTCCCCAAACACCCTCCCCATGCACACTGCCCATACACACTCCCCAAACACCCTCCACATACTCACTCCCCATATTTACTCCCCATACACCCTCCTCAACACACTCCCCATACACACTCCTTCAGTTATATATTATTTAATCATTAATTAATCATGGAGATTATCTCTTAATTCAGCACTGCGTACATGACTGACAGTTTGATCATGTGATCCTGTGTCCTGATTCAGAATAGACGCTCTGTGGACAACGTCAATAACAGTTTTAACAGTCAATTATGAACATTAATTAAGAGTAACTGCTAATTATTCAGAAGTTAATATGAACAATGCAGTAATTACTTCAAATGATTCAGTATCTATTACATATGATTCAGTATCCACTACATATGATTCAGTATCCACTACATATGATTCAGTATCCACTACATATGATTCAGTATCTATTACATGTGATTCAGTATCTATTACATGTGATTCAGTATCTATTACATGTGATTCAGTATCTATTACATATGATTCAGTATCCACTACATATGATTCAGTATCTATTACATATGATTCAGTATCTATTACATATGATTCAGTATCTAATTTCAAACAGTCCGTGTGTGTGTTTGTGTGTGTGTGTGTGTGTGTGTGACTGTGGTGAGGTATCAGTGTGGTGTAGTGTGCAGAGTCAGCTGTGCAGCAGTGTGTGTACGTCTGTATTTAACTCTCACTGTTGGACCCGTCTACGTAAACCACCTCATCACTGAGGTGTTATCAATCTCGTACACTTGCTTGTCTCTCTCTCACACACACACACACACACACACACACACACACACACACACACACACACACACACACACACACACTACAGTAATGTCTTTTATAGCTCAATGGAAATAAGAGCCCACCCATCCGAATCATTGCCGTGGTCCCCTCACAGACACACAGCAGTGTGTGAATTCAGTGTGACGCACAGCAGCTCTGCTTTCTGCAGGTTTTCTGGGCCTTGCGTCACTCGCTCTCCTGCTGTAATCTGCTCTGCAGGAAGAGGTGGAGGGTCGTTATGCATGCAGAGCCTCAGGGCAGCGTCTAATCTCAGCTGCTCCCCGTCCAATTACAACTCTGCTGCTCTACTTCTGTGGCAGGAACAGTGACAGCAACACTCCACTCTTCTCCATCCTAAAGACACACGCTCATCTGTTTCTGCACAGTTTGTGTTGGTCGTCCTCTAGTCCTTCATCAGTGCCCACAGGACGCTGCCCACAGGACGCTGCCCACAGGACGTTTCTCAGCACTGGAGGCCGATTCACTCCTAGCGTGGGTGCAGCACAAGGTGCACACCATAGCACTGGACCATCAGTACTGTTTGATGTTCATGCCTCACTCGCTTTAGAACAAAGCTGGAAGATCCTTTCTTGTGCGTAGTACACACTTAAAAATGAAGGTTCTTCAAGGGTTCTTGAGTCAAATGGTTCTGTATAGAAGCATGAACAGTCAAAAAAGCGCTTTTCCCAAATAAAAGGTTCCTTGCACTAGGAAATGGTTTTTCATATTGATTGAAAATGTGCTCTAGAAGGTTCTATACAGAACCATAAAGGGCTTTTTATTATTACAAGACATTTCAACTTTCAAAAGGGTTCTTTAAAGAAACCTCTTCAGCACATTCTCCGTCAGTCTTAAGAACCCTTTGTTCATGCAAGTGTTTGTTATTCATACAGAACAATTTTCTTTACTGAAGAACCCTATTTCTACGCGTGGGTACGGATGTCCTGACAGAACGATCGAGGTCCATTTCCATCACCAAGAGGACAGGCTGCTTAGTGTCCACTGAATCAGCCGCAGGAAGCCTGGTCAGTCAGGTCATTTAGTTTGTTTAAAACCTCCTTTATTACTATTATTATGAATAACAGCTGCTCTGTGGTGGTCCTGAGGGGTCCTGACCACTGAAGATCAGGGTGGACGGAGGAGAATAAAGTGGGCACCCTATTCACTGTGTCCTTGCTCAAGGGCACTCGATTCTCGTCCTGACAGTTCAGGGAATCAACCCGGCGATCTTCTCGTCTCAAAGCTGGCTCGTTAAGCACCAGAATGAAGGTGTGTTTGATGGACGTGAGGAAGCGTTTAAAGACCACCCCCTCGGCCCACCACCCGCACAGCAGCGGCGGGCGTTCCTGCTGTCTGCAGAACTGAAGCTCAACTCCTCTCATCAGCAACAGGACTGGAGCGTGTGCTGTCAACAACCCCCCCCCCGTCACACGCCGGTGTGGAGAGAAAAGAATGACCAGCTCAGAAACCAAGACTTTAGACCAGATGATGGAACATTGCTGTAAGGAGCATTTGGTTGCATTCAGCCTGTCAAGAGTACGTGTAGCTCAGAGATCAGATGATCCTAAAAGCAGAGGATGGATCCACTTTTTGACTCACTTTTTAAAAGGGCCGTGTGTGTGTGTGTGTGTGTGTGTGTGTGTGTGTGTGTTTCCTATAATTAGGTAGACAGACAGGCTGGAAGAGCCAGCACTTTTCTGCTCTAATTGCCCATCGCTCTGAAGCATCGAAAGACCTTCAGTGATCTGTCCTGTCCACACACACACACACACACTCACACACACACTCACACACACACTCACACACACACTCACTGACGAGGATGTCACTGGGGCAATCAGTCTCCTCTACAAACCCCATTAGAGTGGTCAGACACACACACACACACACACACACACACACACACACACACACACACACACACACACACACACACACACACACATCGATGTCTTCTGTAGCTTCAACCAGGCTGCGCTCATTAAAGGGCCCATACTCCATATTTCTCATGAATTATTCCACTTATCTAAACATCAGTTCATGATCTAAACAATCATAAATCATTTCTACGCGACTCTCCAACCACGTATCCATTAGTTCAAAAAGCAAGCTGGGTTGAAACACTAACATCAGCATGAATAGGAATGGTTTGAGCGCTGTAGGCTGAATGGGTGGGGCTACCCTGTTGTAGGCTGAATGGGTGGGGCTACCCTGTTGTAGGCTGAATGGGTGGGGCTACACTGTTGTAGGCTGAATGACAGTTCATACGTTAACTTTTTATATAGTTTAATGGTGTATTAAACAAGAGGACATTTACACATCAGCCCAATCCTCTGACCCTCTGTACGGGTCAGCGACCCTCTGTACGGGTCAGCAGGAGTACAGGACAGCAGGCCAGCTGTCTGGAGCAGTGTGAGTGAAAGCAGAGACGGTTCTCGGAATGCACGGTATGCAGTGGTAAGAGTGGATTTAAATCAAAGAGCAGCCTGCGTCCAAACGTGTTTAGATCCAGCAACCAGCTGACGACAGAACCCGGTCAGGACCAGGTCAGACTGTGACGCAGGTTATACCGGACTCTGTGAACCATGTCCAGGGAGGAATACCGCTTGCATAATCCGTACAGAACAATGCTGATCCAAAGGTCACCATACCCTGTCCAGAAGGGCACTGGGCTGTGGCTCCTCTGCAGAGATGGAGCTCCGTCCAACAGACCAACCAACGCCAACATCAATACCTCACCTCACTGATAGTGTCATGGGACTGAATGCAGTCAAATCCTTACAGCAATGTTCCAGCACTCTTCCCAGAAGGGCAAAGGCTGCAGCAAAGAGGAGCAAACTCTAAGCTTGATTTCAGGAGGACTGACCACCGTGTAGTATCTGTGTCTTCAAGACCAGATCTTGAGACGGCAGCAGTGTGTGGACGAGCATCGTCCTGTTGGAGTAGAGCACCGGAGTGTGTGTTCAGAAAAGGTAGAACCACTGGTTGCAGAACCTCATTAACGTAACGCTGGTCTGTTAAAATGTCTGTAATGAAGATCAAAGAGATCTGACATCATATGAAACAGCACCCACATCATCACACCAGACCTTCTGGACATGTGACAAGAAACCGTTGATCTTGGTACTGAACACGGTGCCTCCACACATGGATTCGTTGGTCGTCTCCACCGAGACAAAAGAGGGACTCGTCACTGAAGACGACCTGCTGCCATTCTGAGTGACTCCATGACCGTCCGGTACACCGGTTCACTATGTGAGGTTGTCAGATGTGTGATGTCAATCAGAGCGCAGTGGTGCGGTGTAGGCTGCGGTGGGATTGTCTGCTATTGTACTAAAGAGTTTTTACCTCGTCCAGACCGAGTTCAAGGACTTATTGTATTCGTGGTAAATATTTATGGACACGGACAAGTGTGACATTTACAGAGACAATACGATCACGCTGGTGTTAACGTCAGAGACAAGAAACCAAACACAAGAACCTAATTTTAGTTCCATAGTAATTACAGTCATCTGTGCTGATCTGCTCCACCATAAACTTCTGGAGTGGTCAGGGAGGAAAGGTCAGCAGCACACTGGCTTTGAAATGCTGTGGTACGGAGCAGTGACCAGCTTGGTCCAGTCATGTCGGTTGCGTCAGATCTTCCTGCCATTGTTAATGACCAACAACTGACAGGGAGCACTGGGAGAGAGCTGGGACTGTAGTGATGTCAACCAATCGTGGACAGACATGAGGTAATTAACTCCACCCACTGTAACGCCTGCTTCACCTCTCAGATGTCTGCTCTTTTAATCAGCACATAGACTGACCTGAACTGGACGGTCAATGATTAAACAGACAAGTTTACTTACTTCATTCAAAATAATGACTCTGTATCCACCATGAATTATCCACCATGAATTATAATTTATTCAATTTACTATGAATTATACCGCATCCACTATGAATTATCAATTCTTCACTATGAGCCATACAGCAGCCATTATGAATTATACAGTATCCACCATGAATTATCCACCATGAATTATCCACCATGAATTATCCACCATGAATTATCCACTATCTGTTATAATTCATTCAGTCTTTACTATGAATTATTCAGCAGCCATTATGAATTATACAGTATCCACTATGAATTAAGTCTCCACTATAAGCCATACAGTATCCACTATGAATAATTCAATATTCACTATGAAGTTTTCAGTACAGTATCCATTATGAATTATACAGTATCCACTATGAATTATTAATTCTCCACTATGAGTTATACAGTATCCATTATGAATTATACAGTATCCACTATGAATTGTTAATTCTCCACTATGAGCCAAACAGCAGCCATTATGAATTATACAGTATCCATTATGAATTATACAGTATCCACTATTAATTATTAATTCTCCACTATGGAGTTATACAGTATCCATTATGAATTATACAGTATCCACTATGAATTATTTAGTATCTGCTGCAAATTATATATGATCCACTATGAATCATCAACGATCCAGTACAAATGATATAGTATCCAGTATGAATTACACAGCCAATATAAACTGCAGTATGGGTTTACAGGGTTAAAGGTCACCTGGGAGGGAGCAGTGATATCAGGACTCGTCATAAATGCATGAACATCACTTCTGAACATGCAGGTCTCTCACCTCGGCTGCTGGTTCGGTGGGTCTCAGTGGGCTTTGGAGGACCTTGGCCAGTTTCTGGACCACCTCCATGCGTCTGATTTCCTCAGTGTGGTGAAATCCAGCTTGGGTGCCTTGCTGCAGAGCAGGAGACACAGAGAACACAAATCTGAGACCACAGTCCCAAGCCATGACCCCTCAGAGAGACCGGTCCAGTCTCTGATCTGTCCGTCCAATCAGTGTCAGTACGAGCTGAACCAGAGCACTCCTGGGCATCTCTCCTGAGGAGGACCATGAACCTGCCTCTCTCTTCTCTTATACTCTCCTACCCTCTCCCTCTCTCTTGCGCACGGGGGGGGGGGGGCAGGAAACATCTGCCAGAGGCTCCGATCCTGGATAGGAAGTTTCACAATGTCCAGAAAGTGGGAGAAAATCCTGCCCACAGGCTGGAAAAAGAACCTTAATTCAGACCCCAGTAACTGACTAAAGGGTTAAAAGTGCTCCATAATCAACTGATTAATTAACAGAGTGATCCAGAGTGAACAGAGTGATCCAGAGTGAACAGAGTGAAACAGAGTGAACAGAGTGATCCAGAGTGAACAGAGTGATCCAGAGTGAAACAGAGTGATCCAGAGTGAAACAGAGTGAACAGAGTGTTCCAGAGTGAACAGAGTGATCCAGAGTGAACAGAGTGTTCCAGAGTGAAACAGTTTGGATCTGAAACTGAGGGTAAATGTTTGGTCTTGTCCAAATAAACTGTTAATCAGGGAACCCTTCAGACAGATCAAAGTCTTTATTACAGCAGCAACAACATGCACCTGCACACAAACACACAAACACACACACCCACACACACACACCCACACACACACACACACACACACACACACACACACACACACACACACACACACACACACACACACACACAGCATCCTGGACACAGCTCCAATGATCTCATGCTTTAACGTGAGGGAAACAGAAAGGAATTTGGCGGCTCTGCTGTCCTCACCAGAGGAATTCCAGATTTGCTCGACTGTCTATATAAAGAAGTTGAACTTCGGAACATCAGGCTCAGCACGGCTGGAACTCCTCACATTCCAGTGCTCAGGACAGAGGACAGACAATTCCCCCCAAACAGTCCTAAACCCACACTCATTTACACTAAACCAGTCAACTGTGGATCGGGCCACTCTGTGTTATGTACTGGTCAGTATTGAGTTTACTGTACCTGATACCAGTATCAGACTTCGGCACGTGATGACCCCACTGACCAATACAGCCTGACCAATACAGCCTGACCAATACAGCCTGACCAATACAGCCTGACCAATACAGCTGGTAATACGTTATGATTTACAGATAAAGTCCCGCCCTTCAACAAAAAGAGCCAATCAGCCGGCTGGGTATGCTGTGAGCAGTGGGTTGACATGCATACGGGATATGAGCTGCTTCCTTCATCCACCAACTTCACCATACCTTCTCCTCACTGGAACACAGTGCGTGAGCTGCAGGGTCAGTGCTGTGGTCTGGACCGGTGTCCTCCGTCACTGTAAACATATGTAATGAAGGATTTTTTATGAGAAGTGTATCATTTTGGAGCATTATTTTAAAACTAACACTCAATATAACTAACGTTCCCGCTCTGTTTATATTCCGATTCTGAAATATCCGTATATCGTTCAGCCCCTGGGAAGCTGGGTTTGACGAGCAGACCAGCAGCTTTTGGGCCCTGGCTGCTTCTAAACAGGGAACCAGTCCGTACACTTCACAGACCTGTTTACGATATCACACACTCAGACAGGAGCAGTGGGACATAATCTGTCCCATTAATGATAACCCTGATCAAAGACCCTCATCTCCCCCCGTGTCCACAAAAACTAACAAACAGCAGTCAGCGGGTCTTACCTGGTTTGCTCCTCGCTTTGAAGGCCAGCGCAGCCACCAGTTCGTCCTGCACCTGTTAAAAGCCGGCATGTCATTCATCATAACTACAGTCAGAGCAGCGAGCAGTTAAAGGAGCACCGCGGTGTGGTTCCACTCCATCTGCTATAAATCCACTCACAACAGAAGAATTAATAGAACATTAACTTTACTCTTCTTTACTTGTGTGCTGAGGGTCATTGTCTTTCAACATGACCCACATTTGGCGTCGGCAACGAAGCTACACTACAGATGCAGCAGAGGGAGATTAGGACGGTGCAGTGTTCCTTTAATGCTTAGAGCTTCACGGTGTAAAACATCAGTGCTGAGGGTACCAGGCAGATCTTCATTAGTCCCTCTAAAGGTCTCGACTGGCCTGAAACTCTGAATCTCGAGTGGATGTAAATTGCAGACGTGGTGGAGCACGACTGCAGCCCTGTTTCCTCAGACGCACATATACAGACATCAGCCATAACATTATGACCAGCTCTTTGTTTGTCCTCTCACTGTCCACTGTTAGTAATCTTAGCCTCATATCAGAGAAAGAGGTCTGATCTGAACCTGAGGTCAGAGATCAAACGTGACCGTGCTCGGCAGCCTGAGAAAACTACATGTGCCACGAGGCCGAGCGGCCTGACCACTCCTGACCCAAACCTTCAGACCAAAGCCGCTGATAAACGGGGGTTGTTTAGGAAAGCGGTACCATGACGCTGCCTGGCGACCCACACTAATACAGCGTAAGCTCCAGACGGGAACAACATTAGTCTTCTCCTGATGCGTTTCTGACACTAAGAGTCTCCTCCTTAAACTCCTCCATGAAGATCAGACTGAAAGACATGAAGATCGAAAGCTTCCTGAAGGTCGTTTTAGGATTGTTGGATCTTCTTTATGCATCTTGTGGTTCTGATCTTGGGCTCTTTAATGATGGTCTGATCTGGTCATGTGGGATGGTGTTTTAAATGTTCTCCGTTTGTAAATGACAGTGAAACAGCTGATTTCCAAATGTTCTGAGATCTTTAAAAATCCCTTCTCAGACTCATCTGCATCTACTGGCTGAACTATGGCTTTAATAGAGCAGGTGGTGAGGACTACAGGAGCGCCAGCGGTCAGTGTGTGAATAACAGAGCAGCTGAACTCCATAAACAAACAGCAGGAAATTAATCGTCCGCTCTGTGTCGTCCCTCGGGCGTCCAGAACAAACGCAGAAATGCGGGCAAGATTCTATTTCTGTTGCCAAGGATACCGCAGGTGTTCAGCCTCACCTTGAGCACCAGTTCTGCAACATTACCTTAACGGTCAGCAGGGAGGCCAGCTCAGTAGGACCGAATGTACAGATTCAGTCAGAGCTCAGGAGTCAGGAGTTCGGAGGGTTTATTACAGAGAAAATTAACCAATGAACACCGTCACAACCAGAATGAATCTTAATATCATTAATATCCAGAATGAATCTCTAATATCGCTAATATTATCCAGAATGAATTCTAATATCGCTAATATCCAGAATGAATCTCAATAATATCATTAATATCCAGAATGAATCTCTAATATCATTAATATCCAGAATGAATCACTAATATCACATTATCCAGAATGAATCTCTAATATCATTAATATCCAGTATGAATCTCTAATAATTAATATCCAGAATGAATTTAATATCATTATTCAGAATAGAATCTCTAATATCATTAATATCCAGAATGAATCTCTAATATCATTAATATCCAGAATGAATCTCTAATATCGTTAATATCCAGTATGAATTTCTACAGGCGCCTGTGTGTAAGACAGCAGTAAGAGCTGTGTTTCTCACCGTAGATGTGAAGGCGCCTATAGCTCTCATTTGGACAACATGACTGGAAGTGACAGAGTGTCTCTTGGTCTCTCCATCCCACCTGCAGACAGAAATGAATAACAATAAAGAACTGTGTAACAGACACCAAACAATCTGCGCTCAATCATTGTGGAGGATTGTAGGTTGTGCAGTGCAGAGCTGCGGTAGTGCGGCTGCGGTAGAACGGATTGCGGGTAGAGCCGGATCGTCAGAGCGGCCAGGTAGAACGACAGCGGTACAACGGACAGCGTACAACGGATCGCGGAACGGATCGCGCAGAGGGGATCGCGTGAGCGACTCACGGGTAGAGCGGGCTGCAGAGCCGGCTGGCGGTGGTTTTTGACTACGTAGTGGCTTGCGTAGAGCGCATCGCGGAAGTGGATCATGGTAGAGCGACTGCGGTAGGAGCGACTGCGGTAGAGCTGCTGAGAGTCAAGTCCGGGCTGGCTGGGGCAGCAGTAGGAGTAGTGCAATGCAGCGAGTGCCCAAACAGAGCCTGTCTCTGTGAGGGGGCATTTCCTGGACAAAGCAGACAACAGTGAGGACAGCGCCACACTGACCACTTCTCACACTTTGGGGTTAGGCTGGTCAGGGGTTAGACAGGTCAGGGGTAGGCTTAACAGTTACAGTTAGCTGGCTGTGTTAGCCAGTCAGGTTAGGGCTAATGGGGTTAGCTGGTCAGGGTTGCAGTTAGCTGGTCAGTTACAGTTTAGGCTGGTCAGGGGTTACAGTTAGGCTGGTCAGGGGTTACAGTTAGGCTGGTCAGGGGTTACAGTTAGGCTGGTCAGGGGTTACAGTTAGGCTGGTCAGGGGTTACAGTTAGGCTGGTCAGGGGTTAGGCTGGTCGGGGGGTAGGCTGGTCGGGGGGTAGGCTGGTCAGGGGTTAGGCTGGTCAGTGATATATATTCCTTAAAGCTCACACTAAGAGTTTGGTTTTATTACAGGCTCTTTAATCTCCGCTCTGATGGTATTTCTTTAAGGTGTGTGTTGAGAACACTAATATCTGCTGAGGGTCCGGCGGGGGTCCCTTTCCAGTACCCTGAAATGTATCTGTACTAACACTGAAGGTGTTTCTGATAAAATGACCTGTAACTGTAAAGCTCCTGATATATATTCACTACTGCACCTAACAACGACAGAACACTGCGGAAAAGGGTTCTGATCATTTATTTTAAAAATTTCGTTTTAAAGTTCATACGGTGATTAGAAATCTACTGAAATTTGATTTAAAATTGTAAAATTTCCGAGATGATGGATTTCTGGTTTCTGAAAAAACCTTTGTTCATGAATGAGCTTTTTAACCTTATTCTAACTTTCCAGATGCACTAGTGTTCTGGACGCTGTGTGCTGGACGCTGTGTGCTGGACAGGCCAACCAGAGCATCCTTCACCCAGTAACACTGTACTATGCAGACACCTGCTGGTGGGAAATGGAATTGAGTCTAGTTGCTGGAGAATATTATTTCTGTCATAATATTAGAGAACAGTAATGCTTTAAACAGAGTTATGTGTCCCGGACTTACATTAGGACTCTAGATCAAATAGAATTGAAATGAAAAAAGTAAAAAATGAAAATAATCTTAAAAAGTAATCAATCAACCTTTACGTTGAAACAGGGATTTTTCACCTATTTACAGGAGACAGATTCCAGATATTGATATGTTCAGGAGATCCTCGACTCCTCGAGTGAATCTTCATTTCAGGTGTAAATATGAACAGAATTTAAATATTTGTTTGAATTTCTCCATTTTTTGATCAATGATTTATTTCACATCTACAATGTCTTCTTTAAAAAACGTCTCAGAGTTGATTGTAATCATTGGAATAACAAGGCTATTTATAATAATACACGATTCAAAATAGAGTTTCAAATAAAATAAAGAACAACCTGAAAATTCTTTATCTATGTATCAGTATTATCACCTCTCAGGACTTTAATTTTGAAATTTGTGAGCAAAACAGCCCCTCCTTTCTCATTTCCTTCTATAACCCAATATCTGAGTCAGCGATGTCATCAGCCCCGCCCCCTCTCTCTGATCAGTCAGAGTCTGTATGCAGGTTGATCATCAGCCCCGCCCCCTCTCTCTGATCAGTCAGAGTCTGTATGCAGTTTACTCATCTTACAGTGACAGTGAGAGTGAGAGTGAGAGTGACAGTGACAGTGACAGCACATAGCTTTGATCATGTACTCACGGTGTATGGGTCCTCACGCGGAGCTGCGCGCGGGGGACCACCTGTAACAGCAGACTCACTCCATTCTGCCAGTGGCTCTGATTCCTGAACTCACAGCTGTGAGCCTCACACTCCTCAAAGGAGAACTGGTACAGAGAGCCGGAGTCTTGGAACACCACCAGCCTCTCCACTGGAACACACAGCAACACAGCAGGACTCAGCATGACACCTTCTGACCAGGCCTGCAGGACCGACCTGTGAAATCACGGCCTCCTGTCCAACGTTTAGTACGGAAGACTGTATGAGCAGCAGTGTTGGGAAACTCTACCAACGTCCCACCACAGAGCAGCTATTAAGTGGGTGGTGGGTCATTCCCATGTCACAGACTGGACAAAGGGGTGTCATGTGACTACACAAGGGAAAGTATTAAAAGCATTCGAGCAAGACTACATGGATTTAATTCTTTCAGATCTTCAAACAGTTGCTTACAGGCTGACGAGTCTTATGTTTGTTTGAAGATTTACAAACGAAGACCTTCAGTCCTGATTTGCACATCATTTGATTGTGGGCACAAAGAGGTTTGCATGAGCCCTGTTTCATTCAAAGAACAGGGTTCTATCAAAGTCTGATCTTCACATGTTTGTGGAAGTGTATCGTGCAGAACAAAGGAGATGTCTGAGGAGCTCAGAAGAAAAGCTGTTGATGTTCATCAGGATGGAAAAGGTTACAGAACCATCTGGAAAGGGTTTGGACTCCAACGATCCACAGTCAGACAGATTGAGTACAAATGGAGGAGATTCAGGACCATTATTACCCTCCCTGGAGTGCTCCACCAACAAAGATCACACCAAGAGCAACAAAGGGAACTTCTAATCAACTAAAGGTCTTTCTGACGTTGGCCGATGTTAATGTTTATGAGTCCACTATCAGGAGAAGACTGACCAACAATGATGAACAAGGGGCTGCTCTCCAAAAAGAACACTGCTGCCCGTCTATTGGTAAAGATCACATGGACAATCCAGAAGACTACTGGACCTTTGTTTTGTGGTCAGATGAGACCACAGTAGATATTCTGGAGTAAATGAGACGCATTATGTTTGGAGTATAAAACGTTCTCATCTGTGAAACATGGTGGTGGCAGAATTATGGTTTGGGCCTGTTTTGAATAAGCTCTACATCAACCATATGTTTCAAGACAGATTAGATCTTCAACGAGCCTCATATGTTCATCTTGGAAAAACAGGATCCCCACGTACCTGAGAGAAGAACCCGATGCTCCAGCAGAACGTTCCAGACTCTGGCGGCTGTGCTTCTGCTCTCGACACATACGCACTGCTCCAACAGCCACTGCACCAGCTCCAGCCCTACAAAACTCCTTCTGCAGGGGGCAGAAGAATACCACCATCACCAAACACACACAGGAACATTTCCGTCCATAATTCTTCTCAAATCAACATCTTTAACGAATGTAATATGAACAGTTTCATTGTTAAAAGTCAATTTAAAAACAAACCAAAGGTTTGTCATGGAAGGACTTACTTGATGATTCGGGCTAGTTTCACGTGGGCTTTCCAGTTTTCCTGCCCATTGGATAAGAAGGCGTTCCTCAGTGCACGTCCAGCACAAGCCACATTCTTCACACAGGCCTTCAGCAGACAGAGCAGATATTTACTCTCCAAACATCAACAGGGAACGGCAACAAAAACACCGCCCTCTCAAACACACAGGCTCTTACGTCATCTCATCATCATCGAACGACTGAAGCCACGACTGGTCATCACTGCGACTGGTCAATCTAATTATCTAGGACTAATTCTGCTCTGCAGTCGTTCAGAGGGTAATCCAGGCGAGACACACGGTGGTGGTAGAGTCATGGTCGGGGCCATCACTGATGGAACAGATCTCTGGATCTGACCGTGGTCATCCCACTCACATCAACAATCAAACTAATGTCTGCACCTGATTCTAATTTGAGGTACCTTAAGCAGTGATAAATATGGGCGTGTCCTAACAGTTCTAACGATTGTGTTTTTACAGTTGTATGTGTTCGGTTGTATCACCTCCATCTCCTCACACTTACCATGAAAATCACCCATATGTGTAAATCTGTGGAGGTGTGTGGAGGGTGTTCTAACTTCGTTACGGTGTTTGAGGTGTTGAGCTTTACTGTTGGTGTTTCAAACTGTAGGTTCTAATATTATTGGTCCTACAGTGTAACTCAATATGCCTCCGAGTCGAGTCCAGCTGCGAGTCAGAGCTATAACAGCTGTCATTCAGAGTCAACCTGCTGATAATCCACAAAAGAGGGCTCGGATTTCAACAGTCGTGCAGGTTAAACAGCAGGTAACCAGATTTTCAGGTCTCTCCGGCGAGGAGGACGAGGAGCGCGTGCAGGGCTGTGTGAGCCTCACCTGGAGTCCACCGGCTCCTGGGTTCAGACAGCAGGTGGTTTCAGGTGGCTTCTGCTCCGATGCAATCTATCAAAAGGAGGCGGAGGTTAAAGTCCTCATAAACAATGACCCTCTGTCCTCAAACAATAAACACTGTCTGCTCCGTCTTATCTCCAACTACAGCTTCAATCAGCGGCGTATTCACCCAATTACACAGCGCCAATCCAGACCATCTCGCCCATTCACACACGTCACTGCAGAGCTGGAGCAGTGCTGGAGCTCACCCATGATCACTCCACAACGTTACACTACCCACACTGCTGCTGTAACACTGTGACACTGTAACACTGAAAACAAAACGAGGAACCATCGTTGCTCACCGTTCACCTACAGGCTCTCTCGTGGTAACAGTACTGGGTGATGGTAACGTCAGCAAAAATGACGGAGGTTGTTGAAAATGTAAACATCATAACAGACCTACTTCCATTCATCACCACGGAGAACAATTCAGACTGGATACGTTTCTCTACAATAACACTGAACAATTCAGAGCAGTTACACCATAAACCCCAGTTACTTTAGTGGAAACGTCATCCAGGACATTGTAGTTACTACATCAGTCATAACAGGTACTGAAATATTAATAGCAGGCACTGAAATTCTAAGTAGGTACTGAATAATTGCGAGTATATACTGAATCATTTATAGTAGGTACTGAAAGTTACTGAAGAATTCATAGTGGTTGCGGAAACAATGATACTAATCATTGTTACAGAATTGATAGTAGATACATAGAATCTATAGAATTTTGTAGGTAGTGAATCATTTCTGGTAGATACTGATTATTTCAGAGTTGATTCTATGTAGTTAAAAATCAATAGTTACAATTTAATTAACAGCAAACTCTGAAGAATTCATAGTGGATACTGAATAATTCATAGTGGACAGTAGATAATTCATAGTGGATAATTAACTCATAGTGGATAGTGAACAATTGATAGTAGATAATGAATAACTCATGCTGAATAATTCATAGTGGACACTACAAAAATCCTATCAGTTACTTAACAATTCATAGTGGATACTGATTATTTCAAATGATATACAGAATGATTGAGTAGGAACTGAACATGAAAATTCATACTGGTGGCAGACACATTCATACTAATGACTGAAGAACCCAGAGCATACTGAAGGATTCATAGTGGATACACCCTCAGCCATACGTAGTAAATTCATACTGGTGATATTTGTGCTGTGCAGTTCCACCTGAAGCAGGATGAACTCACTGTTTCAGAAGCTTTCCTCCTCCACAGACCTTCTCCCACCTTCTGCTCCCGGACTGGACTCCAGCTCCAGCGCCAGCTCACTAAACCAGTCCTCCCAGTGGACGGACTGTCCTCCATCCCGCCCATCCCAGCGTACAGCCGCTTCCAGAGCTCATTACGGGTCAGAACCGACTCAGAACTCGCTCAGAACCGGCTCAGAACCGACTCAGAACCCGCTTCAGGATGAGGCTCTCCAGCGCTTCGACGACCATGCACAGCACGTGACCAAACAAGGGCGTGGTCACGCTGTTCGAAAAGGTGAGGTCACGTGACGTTGGTTCTCACCTGAAGTAGGTGAGTCAGTTCAGAGAACCGATTCTTCGCGGCACTGAATCAGTGTCTGTTTGATTCATTAAAAATCCGAATCACTTAAATCATCATAAAAACAGCCGTTATGACCAGCAGCAGCCCTGACCAGATGACCCCAAATGGACTGGACCTGTCCACAGCTTTACAAACCTCCATACTGTGATCCAGAACTTCACAGACCTCCTTACTGTGGACCAGAACTTTTTAAACCATCTTACCGTGGTCCAGAATTTACAGACTTCCTTACTGCGATGCAGAACTTTATATACCTCCTTACTGTGGACCAGAACTTTATAAACCTCCTTACTGTGGTCCAGAACTTTAGAGACCTCCTTACAGTGATCCAGAACTTTATAAACCTCCTTACTGTGGTCCAGAATTTACAGACCTCCTTCCTGTGATCCAGAACTTTACAAACCTCCTTACTGTGATCCAGAACTTTACAAACCTCCTTACTGTGGTCCAGAACTTTATAAACCTCCTTCCTGTGATCCAGAACTTTATAAATCTCCTTACTGTGGAACAGAACTTTAGAGACCTCCTTACTGTGGACCAGAACTTTATAAACCTCCTTACTGTGGTCCAGAACTTTAGAGACCTCCTTACAGTGATCCAGAACTTTATAAACCTCCTTACTGTGGTCCAGAATTTACAGACCTCCTTCCTGTGATCCAGAACTTTACAAACCTCCTTACTGTGATCCAGAACTTTACAAACCTCCTTACTGTGGTCCAGAACTTTATAAACCTCCTTCCTGTGATCCAGAACTTTACAAACCTCCTTACTGTGGTCCAGAACTTTATAAACCTCCTAACTGTGGTCCAGAACTTTATAAACCTCCTTCCTGTGATCCAGAACTTTATAAATCTCCTTACTGTGGAACAGAACTTTAGAGACCTCCTTACTGTGGTCCAGAACTTGACTATGGCACAGAAGTTTGCAGTGCCTCCTTTATTGGTCACATAAACCATTTAACCCCCAAAAAATGACAGGAAGGGAAAAACAGCATCTGAAAGTAAGAACGGCGAGAAGTTTCTACTGAAAGCTTTATTAATGACTGTCTCAGAGAACTGCCAGACACTGAAAAAGACCAGGAACGTTCCAGAACAGCGAGATGAACACACCAGCCAGTGAAGATGCTGTCATTACATAGAAACAAGGAGCAATGATGGAGTTATTAACGTCTCCATGGTTACAGTGTTAGAAACAGGCCCTGTGTGTTCTATGAACTGTACGTTTGAAATGACAAAAGAGAACCGAGCTGAAGTCAGGAACGTGACGGCTGCGTGCTGAGGTAAGGTTCTGTCTTCATCCACTGGGACGTCGGTTGAAGTGGTGAGATGAGTGGACTGTTGTGTAAAAAATGAGTGTTTTACAAAGACGCCTGCCGCACAGACATCACACACAAGATGACCTCTGCTGACCCAAACGCTGGAGATCTGCAGCTGCTGAAGCTCAGTTTTCACGTACTGGTAGGATCTTAAAGCGATAGTTCAGCAAAAACCCATGTTTGTTGTTTTCTAACATGTTTGGTGCTTCTGTAGAGCTCACACTGGAGTTACGAGGTTAATGTAACTAACAGGTAGTGGGAGATTACACCCAATCAATGAACATGGTACTACCTGCCTGATGTATGGATTATGTTGCATTCAGTGCTGTGAAAAAGTAACCGCCCCTTTCTGATTTTCTAGATTCTCATAGATTCGATTTCTAGATTAAAGAACCTCCTCAATCATTTCATTGGTTTAAGGACCAATGACCAGCACGAGGATTCGAGAAACACCCCAAACAAACAGCTCTCCGAACCCTGCTGATGGACGTCTGATCCCAGCTGGACACCTGGTTTACCTGGTTCAATGTGATGTCAGGACAGTGTCCCTGATAGTAAGAGTATATTGGACCATTGATGGTCCACTGATGGTCCACTGATGGTCCTCTGATGGTCCACTGATGGAGGTCCATTGGCATTTTGCATACTGTTGTCTGGGTGTTGTTGGTCAATTTGCTCATATTCCTCTCAGAGTCCAGATTATTATGGTTAATGAATTCATCTCACAGCCTCGACAACATTTGAGAAATGTTTTATATCAGACCTAGTCATTACTTTTTTCCAGGAAGATGTTTGTAATTTTTGTCTTTTTTAATCTAAGATTAAAAACTAGGTGGATTTTGTACAGAAGAGAATATTTGCCACAGGGGGGCGCTCCAGCAACACACAGGCTGTCCTGTACACCTGTGTGGTCACGGTTTACCAGTTTGATTTGTTGATTGGTTCCCTATCGTCCCCCTGAGCACTGATGGTTTTCATCGCCATGTAACATAATAACAACGTAATGTCACTTGAGTATTTTTATGGCCATAATCATGAGGTGCAGTGACCGAAGGCCCACGGTCAAGTCAACGGTCTGCTTGACGTGGCAGTCTAATATCATTTTGTTGGTTTAACGTTGTGATGTTAGGAACCAAAAGCCAACATCTTCGGTACGTCATATCAGCGTCAAACTGGCGATGAATACGGACGTTTAGGCTGGAAACCTACGAGTCCCACAGGCTGGGTTTTGTTCGTAGTTGTCCAGTCAGCTGTCATGTAGGACCAGTTTCATTTGTTCTTGTTCAAATTCTAAAATGTTTTTGTTTATTTTAGGCAGTCAAGCAACAAGGTGACGAACCCCTTTTCCACAAGTTAACCCGGAGGTCTTAAACGATAATGAGCCACGGCTCGTTACATCGCCACTCTTTACTCCTCTCAGCTCATCAATTCATAAACGTTACGTCGAGCTTTATTCTCATTTGTCCCTCTTACTTCACCTTGAGATCCCATTCCTCTCTCCCTCTTTCCTCCACTTTCCCCAAGCACTTGCACACGCATGCACACACTTTCTTGTTCTCTCTCTATCGCTTGCTCCCTCGCTCTCTCCCCCTGCTGTACACTTCTGAAAATGGCCTCTCTGCACTCCAGTTTCCAGTTTTTAGTTTCTGGTTTCCAGTTTCCAGATACTGGAATCAGGATCGATACCCACTCGAGTTTGCTTTCCTGTTCTTCTGCTTCCAATCTCATTTTTGCTGTTTGTTTTGCAAAGCACCTCGCAAACTTACAGCCCTACGGAACGACGGCTGGTCCACCAGCTGGTCGTTCCTGGTTGTTCAGACCGATCGTGTTCACAGACCAGCGGAACCATCAAGTTTGAAAACATACCCAGTACTGGTGAAAGGGAATTGCGACGCACTCTCATCCCAAAGGTAGTGGGTGGAGGTACTCATAGGGACGTAGTATACTGAGGCAAATCAGCGCGTTGAATGCTCCGCCCACAAAACAGGATTTCTTATTTCAGCTGTGGGTTGAAAGGAGCTTCAGGTAGCCACCAGCACTTCTTCTGCAATGTGTAATGATTTTTAAACGTTGATCCATAGAAACGTGAAATGATGAGGTTTGATCAATCGTTTGGGGGTAAAGGTAACAGATTGCTGTGATCAGTATCAGGAGGGGGCAAATACTTTTTCACAGTACTGTAGGTTTGGGTTAGGTTTCGGCAGATTCCTGTAGAGTGTCAGAAACCACATGAGCAAGACGATACACTATATGGACAAAAGTATTGGGACACCTGCTCGTTCACTGTTTCAGGGTTATTAAAGTGTTTCTCCTGATTTTTGTTGGAGTAACTGTCTCTACTGTCCTTTCTACTAGATTTTGGAGCATTGCATGAGGATTTGATTGCATTCAGCATTGGTGAGGTCAGGGTGTTGGACGATCACCTCCTCATCCCAAACTCCCCAACCCATCCAGCCCAAAAGTACTGGATGGAGCTCCATCGTTCCAGAGAGCACAGTTTCACTGCTCCACAGCTCAATGCTGGGGGTCTTTATACCCTCTAGTCCACACCTGCTATTAGACATGGAGACAATAGAGTTGTGTTTGTTTATCTGCTCCAGAAACTCCTATTCTAATGGCTGTACTGCTCTACAGGGAATGCATCAGCAGTATCGGCAAGCTTCATTAGAAGGGGTGTCCACAAACTTTTGGACATATAGAGTAAATGGTGGGATATAACCTTATATTTCTCATTAGCTACATTATCCTCGAAGCTCATCTTGGCTGTCAAAAGCACAATTTATTTGGAATATTCCTACAGTCATGTTCTAGTTGAAGTTCCAGCCTTAAAGGTCTGACTACTGAATATCTTCAGTATTTCTCATCAGACACTTTAATGCAAACTGAGGTTGCATGAAGACGACCACATCCCTTTATCTGCTGAGCTTTTCTGCCTCTTGGACGAGGCCTTGATCACCTTCGGAGTTGCTACATTCCTTCCAGGCAAAAATCCACAATGCAGCTACAAAGCTTCAAAGTGTCTCCACTGCTTTTCTTCTTTTGCTGGAAGTACCACAACAAAGCATTTGCTCAAGCTTAAGCCAAGGAACTCCAGCCACACAGCCGGCTTTTGTGGGTCGTTGGGTAGCTACCATGGGATGGAGGACACCAGTGACCTTTAGAAAAGCTTGCAGCAGTACTAGTTGGAGCACATGCTTCCATGGACACCCAGCAGGTGCTGCTGTTTCCTGCTCTAGTTCACCTGAGGTTTGGGGCTGTGGCCACAGGCACAGAGACAGGCATCTGGAAATGGAGAGTGGTAAAACTGAGTCACGGATGAGAATGTTGTAGAAGTTCGGTGTGGATCACACGGAGAGACACATCCATTTCACGTGCTGGGGACAGAATCTGCACCTCTGTACGTCACACTGCTGTCACACAGGTGTGTGGCCTTTACGTTTTGAGGCTCTGTTTCCTCTTGACCTTCCGGGCATAAAGGAAATACATGATGTGCCCCGTGGTGATGAACAGGACGGAGATGATGACAAGGATGCCAAAGTGCTGTGGCTGCGGTGCCGAGATGACCATGAGGAAGTGTAGTAGGTCCATCAGGTAGTTCATGGAACTCTGAACTCCATTAACGACGCCACGCTCGGATTCACAGATGGTCTCCTGCAGAAGCTGGGTCACCGTCAGGTCAAACGACCACAGACCTGCCGAGAGACAAGCAACAGTTTAGCTCAAATAGGACTGTGTTGGGTTATAGAGGGATTCAGACAGAACCGTTTGGGCCGCAGTCGGGTTTACACAGAACCGTTTGGGCCGCAGTCGGGTTTACACAGAACCGTTTGGGCCGCAGTCGGGTTTACACAGAACCGTTTGGGCCGCAGTTAGATTACTGTTGGCTTCAGATGAAACTTGGCCCAGACAAAAACCTGTCAGCCTACATTTGGGTTCGGACAGAATTGTAATGGGCTGTAATTGGATTCAGAAAAAACTCAGGACAAGAGTTGGGTTCAGACAGACTTGTGTGGGGCCAGAGACAGATTCACAGGTTTTAGTCAGGTTTAAATTCTAAACTTGGTTCTCTGGACCACCTCTGTCCTACCACCACCAAAGAAAGTGGGCCATGGTGACTCCAAGCTTAGCTCTGGGTTTACAAATTTAGAGCAGGGTAAATGTATGTATTGTAAATTTGAATGGGTGCATTGTTATGGCTGTTATTGTTTGAGAGCCTTTGTTGATGTAGGACTAAGACCAGGTCAGCCAGCTCCAGCTTGCTCTTGGCTGGCTCACACACCGAGCTGGAATGCCAAAAAAACGGACTGAATAATCTCTCTACTCACCAACTCGAGCCGTGATGACTCCAAGGAACAGCAGTGTGATGGACACGTAGGATTCGGGGGTGCTGCCAGAAGGCGCATTTTCAAACAGCACTGTGTTGTTGGTCCAGTGAATGGAGGATCGGTCAGGAAGAAGAGGCTGGTTACTGCCTCCCTGGAGGGAGTATCCGTGTCTTTCGTGTCCTCCCCCGGTCATTCCTCCAACATCTGACCCGTTACCATGCATTAACATGTTCAGGTCCATGGGACTGCCTGGAGCAAACACAGAACACACACACAGCAGCAAACAGACTAGGTGCAGGCCACTGGAGATCATGCCGGTGTTGACCAGTCCGTACGCCTTGCGCAGCTTGGTGAACAGGATAGTTCCCAGCAAGCCGGCCACAGCTGAAACGCCCATCAGCAAGCTCAGCAGAGAGCCGCTGATGCCCTGGGTGTAGGCATAGCCTGTTGTGATACAATCAAAGCCCAACACGGTGGTGTACAGGAAGGCCAAGCCCAAGCCTGCCAGGAACACAGGCTGCCTGTAATATGCTCTCCAGCCTTCCTTGCAGGTGCTGAGAAGCCCACGGAGTCGACGGAAGCAAGGAGGCATCATGGAGGTCTGGTCTCCCAAAGAAACACTTCCAGCCTGTTCTGTGAGGAACACCGTCTGCCTGAGCGAACTCCTACCTGAGGGACAGAGTGTAAGTTAGGGTTTGCTCAGTCTATTGTATGATTTGAAGGATCTCGAATGTTGCTGCCTTTACCCTCTGAGCCTTTCCTCTCCCTCTTCTTCTGCAGGTAGTTCTCTTCCTCTGTAGTCGGAGGTTTGACGGAGAGCGCCGGGACGATCCGGTAAACCCGAGACAGGAAGATAAACTCCACAATAAGGGAGACCAGGTTCCAGCCCAGGATGAAGCCACAGCCTACAACATTTGAGGCCAGGGTCATGACCTGGCCCACGGCCAGTGGTGCCAGGATGTTGGTGACTTGATCGATTCGTCGCATGGTGGCATTCATCCCTGTCATAACGCCAGAGTACTAATTAAACCTTCAACCTAGTGTTCATGTGCAGAACCTTTCATGATATCAAAGCATTTGAAGATCTTACCTGCTAGGTGACCACGGTTGTAGCCAGTGATGACCACTATCCAGTCCCTCTGGATGGCGATAGTGAGTGCTGTGCTGGCGAGGTTGGCCACATCTGCCAGGACGATCACCACCGTATAACAAACCACCTGTGATTCAACTGTGATGTTACTACACACATTTAAAGACGCTGCATTAATAAACACACTCCTAATGGCAGTGAACCATCGTTCATCTCACAGTTCATTTATTACCCTCATAAACACAACTTTAACCAAGCTTTTATTGCACTTTGTTAATTATTAATATTAGTTTATAACTTCATTAATGCAAGTTTACTGACTTCACTAACTTATTAAAAGGACTGATGTAGGTTTATTGCGTTGTTATGCTTTATTTTACATTGATTAATACATTAATTATAGCTTTAATGGTGTAAATGTACTTCATTCACGGTAACTTTGTTCACCTCTTAACTATGTTGATGTTATTACTGCAGGTCTTCATGTTTTCATTAACGTGACATTTCTAATGATGAAGGATTAATACCATGTTCTCAAATCCAGCTTATTAACTTTAGCAACGTAAACCACAGTGTTACTCACAGTCAGCCAGCCGTCCCAGATCTGCTCAATCCACTTTTTGTATGAGAACACCAACATGAGCACAATACTGCACACCGTCACCGAGATGTTCTGAATGAACAAGGAGGCGTGGGCCACTGAGCCGAAGAGCAGACGAGAGAACAGATTCAGGGATGACAACAAACGGCAGCAGGACATCATCTGACCCCCGGTGACCTTCACATTCTACTACAGCAACACTGACCTCACCTGCCTGAGGGTCAGCTCTACACTACAGATACAGATCTCCCCTTTACCCCATCGAGTTAGGGTCAGCGTGTCCGAGCCCTGGTCAGTACCTTTATTTCTTGGGTTGCGGTCGACCCAGTCTCCAATCAGAGCACCCAGTAACAGCACGGAACCGGCCACCACCAGCCCGAAGATGGCAGTCAGCAGTAAGTTGCGGCCGTACAACTCAATCAGGAAGACAGAGATGGCAAAATGCCACATGCGGTCACCCTGGCATGGAAACAGAATCACTCTGAAATGTCACACTCCGAGATCCCACTCAGCGACGACACACTCTGACATACAACATATACAGCACACTGAGATATCACACTCATCAGTACAACACCCCGAGATACAGACTGAGTGTGATGAGAGAGATATCACACTCAGGTGTACAGTACATTTCTCACACTCTGAAATCTCACACTTTGAGATAATCACACTATATCACTGAAATTTCACACACTGCACACCGATTTATACAATATGCCAAAATTCACACTGATATACTGTATCACACTCTGAAATATCACACTCTGAAACACTATATCACACTCTGAAATATCACACTCTGAAATATCACACTCTGAGACACTATATCACACTCTGAAATATCACACTCTGAAATATCACACTCTGAGACACTATATCACACTCTGAAATATCACACTCTGAGACACTATATCACACTCTGAAACATCACACTCTGAGACACTATATCACACTCTGAAATAACACACTGAGATACTGTATCATTAAATATAACACTGAAAAATCACACTATCACTGTAAAATTTTATACTCCAAGAAACTGTATCACACTTGACAATATCACACTCTGAAACCTCACACTCTTAGATACAGTATCACACTGAGACATCACACTCTAAAATCTCTCACTCTGGGATATCACACTCTAAAATCTCTCACTCTGGGATATCACACTCTAAAATCTCTCACTCTGGGATATCACACTCTAAGATACAGTCCATAATAACAATGACTCTCAGCTCAGCAGGTACTGATATGGAAAGGCTACTTACCCACATGGACAACGCTCCACTGACATATATGAGAAACTTTGGGCCCTTGAGGTAGAAGAGGGCAGATCCTGGAGGAGACAGAGGCTTTCAGCACAGCTAGATCATCAGATCATCTTTTCCGATTTGAATCAACGTGGACTGAATGTGGTTTATGTGGACCAGCGCTGAGTTTCTGAGATCTTTACCTGGAATACTCCTTTTTTTCCTTTGTCGTGTGTCTCTGAGGTTATCGTTCTCATACTCCACCATCACACCACCACACTGAGCTGCATCTGCTCTCAAAGACATTCTGCAGAGGACACAGCACACATCTGGACACACCTGCTTTGTCTGAACATCTGCAACATGTCAGTGATGACTTTCATTTTCAACCAAAATTCAGTCTTTCATTCTGTCAGCGCTGGATCTTGATGTCTTCTCAATGTTGTTGTTTCTTCAAAATGTAACATCTAACTTTGGAGTTTTACTATCAACCCAGTGTTTAACATCTGTGCAATGTTGAGTTTTATCAAACTGATTTTCATAAAGTCTCCAATGCCAACGTCGAAATGCAACATCAGGACAATGTTTAATACTAACGTCAATTTGATGTGAAATACCAACCTTTGGTGGAGACACTGTTAACATCCACACCGCAGGAAAGGTTGGATTTAGGTTGTGATATTACGTATTCAAAACGTATAACATTGGAACATCTTTACAATGTTTCAACATTAACCTGATGTTTGTTTTCAACCAAAATGTAACACCTGTCTAATGTTGGAGCTGGATGTCAACCCAGTGCAAACATCTGTACACTGATGGTTTTCATCAAACTGATTGTCAACCAACGTCTCTCTGACGTTTAAAGTCGTTTTCACGTAGAATAGTGATGACAACAGAGGAGACATTCAGTGAACAAAATGTAACGTCAAGACAACGTCTAATCCTGACATCAGTTTGACACATTAAAAAAAGTCATCTGTACAACATCTGTAAGAGGAGCTCAGTGATGAATTGTCCATGTGACGTCAGAATGGAGTAAAAAACAACGTGCTCGTCCTTCGTGATCCTGCAGCGAGTGAGAAGCCAGGCTTTAACACACTGCAAAGACCTGCATGGTTTCCACACGAATGAACAGAACCACCAACACAAAACCGAGCCTGTAGCCAGAACCGCAGTGATCTAATATACAGTGTGGAACCGATGTACACCTTGAATCAACCCCAATGAACTCGCTGCTCTTTGCCTGAGGCCGCAGGCCAAACAGCCGTACGTTACCTTCTCTTATCTGCTCGATCTTCTCGTCTGAGTCCTAGCCACGTCCCGAGGCCGTGATGTCCTCTGCCATGTGTTCTAGGTAAGGAAACTTGACAGCAGGCCTGTAGTGCAGCAGTTGTAGTGAGAGTAAGCTTGATAACATAACAGTGTGCACGGGCACCATTGTATGAAAGTGCCAGAAAAGCAGAACGGGCCACAGCGCGGACAAAAGCAGCCCCACCGCAGCCAGCATGTTCCACAGCACGTGACAGCTGAGGGACAATGTCACCGGCGACCCCCACCCAGTGAAAAAAGAGAAAGACCACTGTGTCACTCAGGTGACGTTCTCTCTCACACATTTACACGTTTTGCATTCCATTTATGCGTCCGAATGGTTCTTTGATTTGTCCTGATTCTACTCACGAATCCTTGAAGAACCCATCATTTATCTACACTCTCAAAAAAGGGGCTCTTGAAGGGTCCACCACAAGAGAGCGCTAACCAGGTTAAAGTACAGCTTCCAAATATGGTGGAGGTAGTTTCACATACCGTTGCTGCAACTAAGACCCCTGAAGTAAACACTGAATGTGTTCTATATGGTACTGAATAATATTCTAACTGTGATCATGTGATTTTTTTTAGATATCTGACTCCAGAACATCAGACAGGTCCTTTGAGGTGTTCCTGGTATGCAGTGGTCAGAACCTTCCAGAAGGGCTCCAAGGAAGAACCACCTGTATGAAAGGATCTGCTGTAGCATTAACCTTAGTTTCAGATACCACAGGACACCTTCAGAGGTCTCGTGGAGGCCATGCTTTGATGGGTCAGAGTTTCAGCAGCACAAAGGGGGGGTCCACACATTACTGGACAGATGGTTTTAATGTTATGGCTGATTCATGTATTGTATTTCTTTGGAGCTCTTATCATAACCATACACTGACTTGCTCTACATGTGATAATCAGCTGGACGACATCAGCACCATTAAACACAGACGGTCAGTGTGTGACCATCTGAGCAACACAAATAAGAAGACTTTATTTGAAGTATGTTTGGCAGGAAGTGTGTCGCCCTGCAGTAGAAGCCCCTACTCCTCTGGGAAGGTCATAAATGAGATGTTAGAACATTGTCGTGAGGAAAGTTTAAATGCATTCAAAAACAGAGCAGTTCAGGGGAATTGTGGAGGTCAACATGAGGAAGAACCTGTCTGAAAGAACTGCTCATATGCTGGTTAGACAAACCAGAGCCTGTGTGAAGAGGGAAGTGCAAAAAAATCATCAGAGCTTGAGACTTTGTGACAAAATCCATTGGTTTTAATATTCCACAAGATATCTAGACAAACCAGACACACTGGCTGTGGACTGATGTTCAAACAGCACCGTTTAACAACAATCAGCAAAAGTACGGTTGAGGACATTTTGAAGTGAAGATTATGAAGAATGGGGGTGAGTGTATTATACTTGGTCCCGTTTACAATTTCAGGTGTGAAAGGTGCTGTGGACCACGGTCCGGGCCAACACCAAGAAATGTGGTCTCAGTCCGGATCTACTGAACCAGTGTGAAAATGATGATCATCACAAATCCAACCGAAGATACAAAGAACTGTCCAAAACCCGTCTTGCCTTCGTGACCATGTTCCTCATGCAGCAGCATGGCCTCAGCCGCAGATGTCCGACGCACACCGATGTCTGACGCACCCCCCCCAAACCATCAGTATCAAGTATAGGAAGCTCATGTAGGTGACGAGGACAAGGCGTCCCTTTAGTGAGTCATTAAACTACAGCATGAAAACAGTACTAAGTGCACACATTGTAAATGTAAAAGACACCAACCTTGGTTTTGGACTTTGCTCTGGACTTTCGGACGTGAAAATGCGAGACCAAAACAGCATCTGGTTCCAGGGAGCAGGAAGGAAAGGGAATGTGGTGGAGGTAGCACGCAGTGGAACAGCGACATAAGATTCCCAAACCTTTGCACACGTCACTCTAATGATTACGATGGTTTATTTTTATATGCTATGAAAGTCAGAATACAAACAAGTGAAGAAATAAAGGGCTCTTTGAGAAATTCCACAGAGGAACCACTTTTGAGTCCCTAAAGAACCATTGTTTAAAAGAGATGTGAGGGTGAAGAACCCTTGCATCCACTTCGTTATACCTTTAAAGGTTCCCCCAGACACATTTCCTTTAAAAAGTTCTATATCGAACCAGATATGGTTCTTTAATACTTTAACAGAAGTCAGCACTCAGAACATCTCTGCAGGAGGTCATTGGTTAACATAGAGGGTTCCAAACTCCTGGAGACCCCAAGGTTCTTGTCAGTGGTTAAACAGTATATGCAGATGTGTCTCTATGTTTCCACCTCATATCCTTCATTATTGTATGGGTTTTTTGCACGTTTGTCCGCGAGATTTTTCCATAAGAACGGAACCAACTGGTAGAGCGCCCCCAGTGGGATGAAAAAGCAGGGCACAGCAGCCAGCAGGATGCAGATGGAGTAGACCCAGCCTGGATACATCAGCACCTCATGGGCAGGAAAGTCCACCTGCAATATTTACAGCAGTTTATTTTGAGTAATTAATAAAACCCTTCAGTGTTCAGAACTACAGCCGTGTTCAGGTTTCTTACGTAGTTTGGGTTCCACGCTTCATAGGTGGGTTTCATTTGGGCCTGTACCACCACATAGGCCAAGAAGACCAAAAGCAGCATCAATGGACTGATCACCCGCCACGTGGCCTGCCAGTACAGGTTAGGCCTGTGCCCCGTCATCCACTCCACATCGTCGCAGAACCTGAACACAGGAGAACATGGTATCAACCCACTGTTCTACAACTGGGAAAACATGTCAGTATAAGCAGAACTTTGTTATGAATTACCTGATTGAACAGATATGTAAATGAGTACAGGTCTGATTGGACACTGGGTCACATTAGGGCATGAAGTGCTTCCCCCACTGCCCTATGAAAGGGTTCTCAGGGGCTACTTTTGGGTAGTGTACCTCTTGGTAAGAGATTGTTGACTGTTAGTCACACCTCTACGACACACTCAAAGACAGATTGACAGACTTTCAGAGGGGACATCATTGGACATCACTGGACGTCTAGGCTGTTCTTCATTTGCATCAAGTCACTGTCACCTTCATTTACAGTGGTGTCATAAATGAGAAACCTGGACTGCTATGGACTGGAACCGTATTGTCTTTAACAACAAATCCAGGTTCTGGCATTTTCAGCAGGATAATGCTCCCATACAGCAAAGGATTCCCAGGAATGTCTCCACCAGACTGCTACACTTCCTTGACCACTCACCAATCCAGCATTTATGGGAGCAGCTGGACACCATAAGTGTGTAGGATCTACAGGCCCAGCTGCAACGTCTGTGGATAAATGTTCTGCAGGATGCCAAATGGAACCTGTACCTCCATGACCAACCGGATCTCATCTTGACAAATACATGTAAAGACCTCAGTGTGTCTCAAAGCCACAAATGAACAGCAGAATTCACTCTGCTGCTATAAGAGTCCTACACCAGCCATACTCCACCCTGTTATACCTTAAGAACAACAGTAACAGGTACCTCTTGGCTCCGTAGATGTACATGACGGCTGTGATCTCGAAGAAGGCGATGACCAGCAAGGGCAGAGAGCCCACGTAGCTATTAAAGATTTCCAGCCAATAGTTCCCTGAGCCCAACGTGAAGATGAGGGCCACGGTGAAGGAGACCAGACACATCAGACCTGAAGAAGAGATCAGACGCTTTGAAGGAAGAAACCTTGGGAGGAACCAGCCTTCGAGGGGGGACCCCTCCTCCAGCTGATATGGCATCAGACAGGTTTATCAGTAAGCTTATGAAAGCTGCCCCAGCGCTGACCTGTGAAGACCTCCTTAGGTATACACTTGGGCACCATGTGCAGGTCCAGCAGAGGGGTCAGGACACCCTCCAGGTTTCCGAACATTGACGAGAGGCCCAGGCTGAAGAGCATGATGAAGAAGAGGACGGCCCACACCTGTGAGCCGGGCATCTTTATCACCGCCTCCGTGAACACGATGAAGGCCAAGCCCGTGCCTGAGGCACTCTGAGGGACAGAATAAGAGAAACACCTCAACTTTGATGAAACTGGAGGAGTCAGTCCATACACAGAGCCAATATTTACTGACCTGTCCAGCATTCACAGCAGTTTCTGTTAGTGTGAACCTGACACTTCCAGCCTGGGAGGTGTGCGGGTCAGATTGGGGTTAATGACTGTCAGCACAGTACACTTCAAATAAGACCAGCGTCGACCAATCAGAGCTCAGATTCAGCAAACACTTCACTTCAGTCCACTTTAAAACCAGTACACCTTAACTTTTATTACTGATTTACTCCACAGCCCATTATACTGCACCGCACCTGTCCAGTCAGGACTGGTTTTATGTCTCTGATGAATACACTATGTGTTCTAAACACTGGTATACTGGCCAACCACCCTCAGACCTGCATAAACCAGTATGTGTGCTGGTATAATGGTCAACCAATACAACACCCAGGACCTGAACAGAATAAACCAGTATAGTATACTGTAAACACTGGAATGCTGGTCACCCAGCACAACACCATCATAAACCAGTGTAAATGTTAGCAAACTGGCCATCACTCCAAAACCATAAAAATGACATGTGTTTTGAACAGTGGTATACTGGTCAAGAAGTACCAGACCAGTATAAACCAGTATAGTATGTTGGGGTTTCAACACTGGTATACTGGTCAAGACACCCCAGACCAATGTACACCAGTCTAGACCAGAAGGAAAATCCAAGGTGTGCAGTGTGGATTTGGTAAAAGCTGCTGAGGAGCTGTGGACGGAGTCATACCTGGTCCAGAAAGGACTGGAGATTGCAGGTCTTCAGATTGAGCTTCTCCACCTCAGAGGGGTATGAAGCATTGAGGTTGGACAGCCACTCCTCATAGTTCGCCTGTGTAATATTCATATCTGCAATGTTAAAGGTGTTCATCAACAGCTGGATGTTCCTGAGGAGAGGAGAGGAATACCTCACTATAGAGTGTGAAACATCTCATCTAACATCTAACACCTGACATCCAGCACCTCCTGCAGCACAGGGCTTACCCGTTCTGGCACTCGTTAAAGTTGGACAGCGCCTTAAAACCCAGGATGGCAAAGATGGGTATGGAGGCGTAGATGGATGTAGCGCTGTTGATGCAGCCCACTATCAGTGCATCTTTCTCACAGTTGTTTCTGAGAAGACAACCACAGATTAAAGGGCTGATATCACAAAAAGGTATGTGTGTAGCGCTCTTCACAACTGACGTCCCAGCTTTACAAAAATCAAAACATGAGAAGGTGAACAACACAGGAGCAAACCAACGGGCGGCAGTGCAGGAGAAACTCCCTCAGAGCTGGAGGAAGAAACCTCGCGAGGAACCAGATCTTTAAAACAGTATTATTGATGTAGAAGCATGTGCTGAAGACCTCATCCACTAAAGGCTTACTTTTGAGGGTTATAACTGGAAAAGGCTATGAGGCCTCCAAAAGCCAGAGACAGAGAGAAGAAAATCTGGGTGGCAGCGTCCAGCCACACTGTTGGGTTCTTCAGCGTTTCCCACTGCCAGAAGGTCAGAAAGGTCAAACGTCAGTACAGAGGTCAGAGTTTTATCTTCAGTTTACACATACACAGCGTATGTGTAATGATAATCATAAACATCACATTAATGCCGAGACTTAGTCTGAGGTGGTAGATGTTTAACCCACGTTTGGGGTGAAGAGGTGGCGCAGGCCGATTGTAGCCCCAGGCAGAGTTAAAGCCCGGATCAGAAAGATCGTCAGCACCAGGTAAGGAAACGTGGCGGTGACGTAGGTAGCCTGCAGCAGAACACCAACACACACACTGTACATGAGTAGGTGTTTCTAATAAAGTGGCCAGTGAGTGGAAGCACGGGGTAGCTGGAGTTTGTACCTTGCCGATGGTCTCAATTCCACGGATGAAGCAGATGTAGACGATACACCAAGCGGACGCCAAGCAGACCACCAGCCACCACTGCAGATTTCCATTGGTCTCGATGTTCGGCGTGATGTTCAGCGTCTCTCTGTACCAGAAATAATTGACGGCAGTGCTCTTCTCACACTCCTCCAGATAACCTGCAGAACACCCCTACAGATCATCTGCACAGGTACTTATACACCGTGTCCAAAGGTTTATGGACACCCCTTCTAATGAACACATTCAGCTAATTTAAGTTGCACTCATTGCTGACACAGATGTGCAAATGCACACCCAACTTATCTAGTCTCTGTGCATTTCTGCAGTTCTCCTGTTCTACTGTTCAGCATTTCTGCAATTCTGATGTTCTACTGTTTGGTTCTGCCGTTCTACTGTTTGGTTCTGGTGTTCTGCTGTTCTACTGTTCTGCTGTTCTATTGCTCCGTTCTGCTGCTGTCAGTGACTCACCCGTGTGGTTGGCGTTAACCGGGCAGTGCTCCCAGGGCAGTGGGTTTTGGAAGGAATGGAAGAAGTACCACAGAACCCAGGCCAGAATAGTGTTATAGAACAGTCCCACTAAAAAGGACACCGTCATTGAGGCCACACCTGCAAACACAACACCAAGCACCATTCAGTCCCTGTGGTAACAGCACCAGCATGTGCAGGGATGATCACAGTGAACGAAGGTGGAAATGAAGTCAGTAATTTTCCAAATACACTATCACAGAGCTGAACGTCTCGTCCATTTCCTGAGGGGACACCACAGACCCTCCTGCTCATCCTCACAATCAGCTCATCCTCAGGTGGTTTGAGAAGGTTCTCAGTCTACAGGTTCTTCAGTGGTGCTCCACAGGGCCCTTGTTGGGCCCTTTTCTTTTCTCTTCTCTTCTCTTTTCTTGACCATGTGACGTTCTCTCACGTCTCCTCCATCCACTGCTGTCCCGGTGACACTCTTTCTCCCAGTTTGGTGTTACAGACACCACCGGTGTGTTTAAAGCTGAAGACTTAAATTAACACTAGCTGCTCCTGTGCTGAGAACCTAATTAGATCACAGATTACGTACCTACTCCCATGAGATATGGTGAGATGGAGGTCCACACGCCGATGCTGCCCATGCGGAGCCTCTGGCCGATGGCCAGCTCCATGTGAAGGAGCGGCAGGCCCTCAAACACAAGCGCTATGAGGTAGGGGATCAGGAACGCACCTGGACATATATACATGTAGAACCACAAGCACGTTAGAACATAGATGAAACCCAGACAGGTCCGGTTCTAAACCCCTGAAATGAATACATATGTAATGATGTTCTATGACATCATTTCAAAGAGGTTCTTAAATGGCTCCAGGCTTTGTTCTACGTTCTCTGGATGTTCATCTTTAAAGTCAACCAGGACAAAGTTCTGAAATTGATTTTTACTCCTTGGACCCGGATTTGAATAATTTCAAATTCATATGTAAAATCATTGGATAAAAGGATGATGATGATGATGATGATGATGATTATTATTATTATTATTTGATTATTTATTCTATAAAATAAATATAATAATAACACTAAATTATAATAATAATGTTTGTTATTATTACTGTTGTTGTTATTGTTATTATTGTATTATTAATTTTGAATATGCACATATGAATAATTATTGTAGGGTGGCACTGTGTGTGTGTGTGTGTGTGTGTGTGTGTGTGTGTGTGTGTGTGTGTGTGTGTGTGTGTTTTTACTCCATACAGACGTTTGTATGTGAGATAAATGAACAGACTTGCTGTTTCATTTCCGTTGTAGTACATACAGGAGCGAGGACTGTTGTTCATTGGTTGGTCTGATCTGTCACCTCACTGAGCTTATCTTTAACTCTAAACGGAGTAAAACATTATAGAACTCATAGAACTCCAGTGTCTGGAATTTTAAAGCCCACTAGAAATCGAGGTCAGTGAGGCTCCTCACCACTTCAGAGAGCCCACTCAGCACGTTTAGGAAACATCTCAGCACAAACCTGCAGCTCACTCACATATTAATGAGGATTTCAAATTCAGGGGTTCCTGAAGCTTTCAGGGTCCCTTAGTCAACCCATAGAGACCCCCATAATTAAAGTACAATATCAACACAACACCCTGCAGACTTTTACAGTGAAATGGAGAAACAGACAATTCATAACCATTCAGAACCATTCATAACTGTCCATAACTGTTCAGAACAGTTCATAACCATTCATAACTGTTCATAACCGTTCATAACTGTCCATAACTGTCCATAACTGTTCATAACTGTTCATAACCATTCATAACCATTCATAACCATTCATAACTGTCCATAACTGTCCATAACTGTCCATAATTGTTCATAACCATTCATAACCATTCATAACTGTTCATAACCATTCATAACCATTCATAACTGTCCATAACTGTCCATAACTGTCCATAACTGTTCATAACTGTTCATAACCATTCATAACCATTCATAACTGTCCATAACTGCCCATAACTGTCCATAACTCTTCATAACTGTTCATAACCATTCATAACCATTCATAACTGTCCATAACTGTTCATAACTGTTCATAACTCTTCATTACTCATCTATACAGTTCATTACTGTTCTTTGCAGTAAATTGCTCTTGTTCACTGTTTACTGTTTATTACTGTTCATAGTTTATTACTGTTCATTGTTGTTTATTACTGTTCATTGTTAGTTATTGCTGTTCATTGTTGTTTATTGCTGTTCATTGTTGTTTATTACCGTTCATTGTTGTTTATTACTGTTCACACAGTCAGAGTGGTTTGTTCCGTTCGTTCTGTGACTGTCTGTCCGGCTGTCTGTTGTCCACGTCCACTTCAGCTTCACATTCTCACTTTATATACAGTGTGTCTGTATTTACTCTGGGAAAGAGTGTTGAATGTGTGTGTTTCTAAGTGTGTAAATATCATGTTCGTTCACACCGTATCACTCTACATAACAGAGAAAACACCGAGCGTGTGATTGTGTAATCTGTAGATAATGGAATATTGTAGATCTGCACAGAAAACACTTCTATCTTCACTCCATCGCGTTATCTTGTAGTTATTGTAGTCGCGCTGTGGGGACGTTCATGTGACACATGGTCACAGACCTCGGCCTTCCCCTGTGGTCGAGTACCGAGTACTGAGTACTGAGCACTGAGCGAAGTGACGATGTCGTAACACTGATGAAGTAACAGTGAAGTCTGGAGCTTAAAGAAACCCTGCCGACGTCTCCATCCAGACCTCCACCTGCTGTATCTGGAGTGTAGCTCCACTAAACCACAGGTTTGAGAGGAATCATATCTGTGCCTTTAAGGTCAGACTGTCAGAGCCGAGCACAGCACGTGGATGTTCAGTGCATGTGTGAAACTATGTTTAATCTGATGATCTTAACCACAGTTTCCTTCCTCCTCGACTGTGACACACTGCGACACCAAGCTCCGTTTGATGATGTGCTGCAGCGAGAATCACAGTGTGTTTAGTTTAGTGAGTTCGTTTTCAACGAGCCGTTCACTCTTACTCTGATCATCTGTTTCTAAAACTACTCCAAACACTTTTCACTGAATACTTTTGTGAGAGATTAAAAAACTCAATCTGACTTGTGAATGTTTGCAATCTGCTTGTTTAAAGAACATACATATGATATTAACGTTCTAACATCTGGGGTTCTCTAAACTTTAAAAAGGGCCTTTGCATTCACAAACCTTAATTAGAACCTTCATTTTTTTAGTACATTTAGTGAAAGTTTTTTTAGGGACGTAAACGTGGTTCTTCTGGTTCAAAGAGACATTTATTCAATAAATAGAACCTTTTTGTTTATAAATGTCAATATTTCTGCATAATTCTAGTGTGAACAGATTTTCATAATCTAGTTCTAAAAATAGAGCAGGAACCGAATCAAACAGCGGAGACAGCTCATTTATTTCTGGAGGAAAATGATCCGGAGTTCCAGATCTGTGAGAGGAAAAGTATGAACCTTTAGGATCAGCAGATCATCTGAAGGTCAAATTAGAATCAGGTGTTTTCAACCAACGGGAGCCAATCGGGTGTGAGTGGACGAGCCATGTTCTATTTAAAGACCAGGGATCTACCAAAGTCTGACCATCAGATGTTAGTGGAAGTGTATCATGGAGAACAAAGGAGATTTCTGAGGTGCTCAGAAGAAGAGCTGTTGATGCTCATCAGGAAAAGGTTGCAGAGACATACCTCTAAAGAGTCATGTGGGTCATACAGAAAGACAACGACCCTAAACACAAAGTGGTTCTACTAAAGAACGTTTAAAGGAGAATGAAGGTAATGTTCTGGACTGATCCAGTCAGAGTCCTGATCTTAATCCAGTAGAGATGTTGTGAAGGAGCTGAAGCAGCAGTTGATGGAGGAAACCACCAACATCACAGAGCTGAAGCTGGTTTGTGGAGGAATGAACTCAGATTAGTGCAGGACTGACCAACCGTTACGGAAACGTTTAGATACAGTTATTACTGAACAAGAGGAGACACAGCAGATACTGAAAGCAGGGGGTCACATACTTTTACCCTCACAGATATGAAACACTGGAGTATTATTTGTTCATGTGTAGTTGACGAAACGTTGCGTCATGCGGCATTAGGTTTCCTGATGTAGTTCTGTCTGAAAGTGAAACATCTCTAAGTGTCTCTAAGAGTCTCTGATATAAAGTCCAATATCTTTATCACAGCATTCAGACACTGACCACACTGACCACACTGACCACACTCACCTCCTCCATACACCTGGCACAGGTAAGGAAAGCGCCACACATTTCCCAAACCAACTGCAAACCCAATGCAGGTGAGCAGGTACTGGACCTTATTGTCCCATTTGGGCCTGTCCTCAGTATTAGCAGCTTCCTCTGGTGCCTGGTTCAGCTCTGGATCTTTGGTCTTCTCGGAGACGTCCATCTTTTCGGTCATTCTTCTCTCAGATCTGTGTTCCTGTTCAGAAAGCTCCTTCTGCCCCTCGTCTTCAGAGTTCTGCCTTTTAACATCTCTCAGTGTAGAGGAGGAGCTTAGATGTTTGTGGTTAGGTCCTCATGCTGTGATGTTTTGTCAGTGAGCTGGAGACCCGTCACACCACAGAGCTGCGAGGGCTGATCACTGCCATCGATTTGTTTGTTTAAGGCACCTGAGGTCGTGTTCAGCATCTCATCTGCAGGTTAATCACTCACTCATTGCCTCGACTTCTACTGTAGGAGACTCTGCTCATCCTTTTCCTGCCAGCTGCTGCAGAAGAATCTACACTCTATAGGTGGACTGGATCTCTGTACTTCAGTACTGAACTTCTGAACTTCTGAATGTTCAGTATCTCACAGGAGGAGAACAGCCCTCACATATCTACCATTCTAACTCATGAATCACTGAACACTGCTTTCGTGATGATGTGGGTTTAATCGAACGTTCGTTTCACACAGAGACTCACTGTATAGAAGGTTTGATTATTAAGCTTCATGTTCATCTTCAAATCCAAACAGTGACAACAGACGTGAGTCACAGCAGCAGAAATAAAGAAAACAGTAAGAGCAGATATATAGATTCATATCGTCCAATAAATAGGAAGGAACCCATGCGAAACATCAGTGGGATTAAAGGTTCCCTTAAAAGGAACATGTCTTTTTCTTATTCCACAGAAGAACATGCCTGAAATATCACCCTACTTTTGATGTTGATGGAAAACCCAACTTTGAACTGTAGTGAGCACAGATGTACTACAGTAATGTCCTACAGTAATGTCCTACAGTAATGTCCCACAGTAACGTTCTACAGTATTGTTCTACAGTATTGTTCTACAGTAATGTCCTACAGTAACGTTCTACAGTAATGTCCCACATTAACGTTCTACAGTATTGTTCTACAGTGATGTCCTATAGTAATGTTCTACAGTAATGTCCTACAGTAATGTCCTACAATAATGTCCTACAAAATAGTAAAAGACACAATACAGATATATCTCATAAACAAAATACATACATTATATATATTAACATTAGTGAGGCTTTATCTCGAGGTTCATTCCTACTGATGGTGGCTCCTCATTTCAGCACCACCATCAGATTAACGGCAGCGTTTCCGAATCGCTCGGAAGACAGCAGCTCCCGGGACAGAGAGGCTCGGGACTCCAGCCAGGAGGAAGATTATTACATAGATCCACGTTGGATACGGCTTCTGTTCTACACTCGGAAACTTTACCTGCAACACACACACACACACACACACACACACACACACACACACACACACACACACACACACACATGGTTGTAACTATGGTTGTATGTGTAAGTATGGAAATGGGTGTAGTGTCAGCTGGAGCTGGGGTTTGGGGAGCACTGTTTTAGACCTTGGATTATGGCGTCATAGGTAATCTCACCGAATCAGGGTCCCAGGAGATGTAGAAGAGCTCCTTGGAGATGGTGGTGATGAAGTAAAAGAGGAAGATAACCAGCATGATCAAAGGGCTGATGAACCTCCATGTGGCCTGCCAGAAGATGTTGGGTTTATGGCCAATCATGAAGACCAGGTCTTCATTGAACCTGTTCACAGAAAACACAATACCTTTTCCAATGACGTCAAAAAACTACAACACACCCATTCCCACACGCACCTCTGGAGGACCATCTGAAGGAAGGAAAAGGATGTTTGGATGAATCATGGTAGAACTTAAAAGACTCCATCTTCACCTACCTGTCTATACCATAAACATACACCACTCCCACTATCTCACAGAAGCCTGTAATGAGGAGAGGGATGGATCCAGCGAAACTGTCGAAGAGCGCCAACCAGTAGTTTCCCGATCCCTGGACAAATATCAGGCCGATGCAGCAGCACACCAGACAGGTCACTCCTGGAGAAACAATAAAAATGGTTCTAGCTCCACTGAGAAGCTGAAGAAGAAGATGCTGACCTTATATGAGAATCAGAATGCAGTACCTGTGATGGTTTCTTTGGACCAGCTCTTGGGAAAGACCTTCAGATCCTGCAGGGGAACCAGCACTCCTTCAAAGTTTCCAAACATGGAGGACAAGCCGAGGCAGAAGAGCATAATGAAGAACAGGACGGACCACAGTGGAGCCAGGGGCATCTTAGTGATGGCCTCAGTGAAGACGATGAAGGCCAGGCCTGTGCCTTCTACACCCTGATTAGAGAGAGTGACATGGAGCAACTTTCCATTTCCTGTGTTTCTAATAAAGTGACCAGTGAGTGGTGTGAGAAGTACCTCAGTGAGGAAGGTGTTCAGGTCACATGTTCTTAGCTGTAGGCTGCTGATGATCTCTGGATAAGTGGTGTTCAGGTCATTCAGAGACCAGCTGTAGTTGCTCTCATTGATGGATCCCTCCGGCAAATCGAACGTATTGAGGAGAGTCAAGATGTTCCTGAGAAGATACGACAAGACGAGTGTGAAGTTTGGCTGAAGTCAGAGTCTGTATTCAGTTTGAGCATTAGCTCCGCCCACTCTCTCTGATCAGTCAGAGTCTGTATGCAGGTTGATCATCAGCCCCGCCCCCTCTCTCTGATCAGTCAGAGTCTGTATGCAGGTTGATCACCAGCCCCGCCCCCTCTCTCTGATCAGTCAGAGTCTGTATGCAGGTTGATCATCAGCCCCGCCCCCTCTCTCTGATCAGTCAGAGTCTGTATGCAGGTTGATCACCAGCCCCGCCCCCTCTCTCTGATCAGTCAGAGTCTGTGTGCAGGTTGATCACCAGCCCCGCCCCCTCTCTCTGATCAGTCAGAGTCTGTGTGCAGGTTGATCATCAGCCCCGCCCCCTCTCTTCTCTTTTCTAAAAGTTATGTTAAATCAATGTTATATTTTCTTATACTTGTATGTTCTACGTCTTCTTTATGTGAGTCACACTCTACTCAAACTCTGAGGATGGTTATCTAGAACATAGAATGAAGTACATGAAGGTATGTTAGATGTATGAACATACCCTTCCAGACAGTCATCATATCTCTCCGTGGCTCTGAAGCCAATAATGGTGTAAATGACGGTGGCAGCGAATATGGAGGTGAAGGCATTGACGAAGGAGATGATTACAGCGTCCTGCTCACAGTTATTACTGAGAGACAAACAGAAACACAGAACCGGAGATGGTACCACATACATTCACACTGGTTCTGTATATGAATTTTATCAGAGCTTCATCACACACACAGACACACACACACACACACACACACACACGCACACACACGCACACACACACACACACACACACACACACTCACACACAAACACACACACGCTCACACACACACACACACACACACACACACACACACACACACACACACGATTAATAAAAGAGATGAACTCTTAGAACCCAAGGTTTTCTATCTCAGGATCAGTGTAATCTGCAGACCTGGAGGTGTATTCAGGTTGTTTTTATTTTATTTGGACGTCTGTGAAGTGTTTTGAATTATTTATTATTATAAATATCTTTTTTAATCTAATCATCACCAATAATTCAACAACATTATTGCATTTCCAGCTCAAAACACTCTGGATGATTCATTTCCAGCAGGATCTCTGAGATATGAGCCGTTATCAGGAGCCAAAACCAAAAGCAACACAAATATTTAATATTATTCTGTTATTTTCTAATTTCTGGAATTAATGTTCAGGACTAAACTGGACTGGACGTAAAAGTCCCCATCTGGGGACGTGATGGCGTGATACGGAGGAGTTCATTAACACTAACGTCTGGTGTGAAGAGAAATATAATTCCACTGGTGGATCCTTTCAGAGTGAGTCCTCTGATCAGGAAGATGGTCAGGACCACATACGGCAACGTGGAGGTTATGTAGACAGCCTGAAGGACACATAGGACAGAGGAGATTAATATTAGACACTGACCTCACAGGTGAGCTGTATCAGTGTCCACACACACACACACACACACACACACACACACACACACACACGCGCGCACACACACACACACACACACACACACACACACACACACACACACGTACACACACACACACGCGCGCACACACACACACACACGTACACACACGCACACACACACACACACACACACACACTGTTAATTCAGTGTGGTTTTATGACGTTGTATTAAGTGAATAACTGGTTTAATTATTGACACAGAACGATAAATCATAAAAATCTCTGATGTGTTCACTCCCTTTACGAGCTCATATCCTTACACAACCCGGTTCTCACGCTGTGCGGTAAAAAGATTAGGTTCTGCTTGAACTGTCCTTTAAATGTTGGGGATGTGTTTTTAACGAGGGTCTGAGAATTTACGCTCGTTGTTATGATTCAGGTCTTAAAGGCATTAATTTTATGTGGGAACAGAAGTGATGGATGATTCACACTTTATTAAAGCCTTTATTGCTCTTCTCAAAACATTGATAAGTGATATGATTCTATTGGACCTGGCAGCTGCTCCTGTTCCAGGAAGGAACATCTTGGTCCCGTAGTCAGGAACACGAGTTCTTTATGGAGCCCTGGAAAAGGGTTCTAAGGAGTGATGAATTTACATTGTTCTGCACTGGGTTTAGACTGAGTTATGAACCCAACACATAGAAATCAACGTGTTTGGCATGAGTTGGAACATCTAACCTCTACTGAACCCGTTTGGGAAGAGGCAGAGTGATGAAACTGAACATCCATGAGATGAGTTGGGTTATAAACCTTAACTGATCTCCTTTGAAGTGGGTTGGACTGATCGTGTAGTCATAAAACTTAATTGATCTTCTCTGGAACTGAGTTGGAGTGATGGAGCTCCATTAATCACCTCTGGCATGATTTGAAGCTATGAAGATTCATTGATCATGTTTGAAATGAGTTAGAGTGAGGAAAGCTAACGGAAGATCTCGAGTTGATGGTAAAGCACTATTGAATGTGGGATGAGATGAAGAAGTGGGCGTGAAGAAGGGGTGACAACCATTGAAAACTTTGGGCTGGAATGATAAAGCTCCACGAAATGTCTTTGGAATGGACTGAGGAACCATTCTTGAAGTCTAGATTGGTTTTTCTCAAGCCTGGTCCTGGAGGCACCAAAGCTTTAAAACACCCCCTGCAACTCTGAAAGTGCTGTTAATCAGCTGATTGTGCTGGGCAGGGGTGCCTCCAGGACCAGGGCTGTAATCTGTAAAGTTTCGCTATGTAGTGCTGACCATACCTTCCCAGTGGTCTCAATTCCACGGATGCAGCAGACATAGAGCACAGCCCATGCTGAAATCAGACACAACACCATCCACCACTGCAGACCTCCAGACTCGTCTATGACTTTGGTGATATTCAGGGTCTTCCTGTACCAGAAATAATCCACGGGCGAGCTGCTCTCACACTCCCACTCCAGTCCTGACAACAGAAAAGCTTCATCTTCAGGAAACTAGCTGACCGGTCAGTCCTGCATTCATTAAACGTTAGAAAAACATCTGGGGTGTGTTATTAATACAGCACTCTTCTACTGGTGATGGTCAAGGTGAGCAAGCTTGGTGTTGTTGGTCTTTCTGGCTGACCAGCATGGTAGCGTTTGGTCATATAGGTGGTTTAGTTTGGTTGGATTGACCATACATGTAGACCATCTCAAACAAAAACAAGCCCTACACTGGTCAAAAGAGAAGCTGCCCAACCAGCTTTCCCATCTCAACAAATTGTAAAATACTTGTGTAACTCTAGAACAGTTATAAATCAGTGGTTCCACTGTCTGGAACATCATTTACAAGTGGAGAACATTTAAAACTACCCACATGACCAGATAAGACTGTCCTAGAAAGTTCAAGAGCAGAACCACAAGATGAGTAAAAAAAGATCCATCATGGATCACAAACCTACAGGTAGCTCTCACCACAGTCTGATCTTCATGGGAGGAGTTTAAGGAGGAAACCCTTACTGTCCAACAACACCAGGACAAGACTAAAGTTCTCCAGAGAACATCTAGACAAGGAGTCTGGAACAATGTGCTTTGGACAGATGAATCCATATTTGGACACAGTACCAGAAGACATGTTTGACACAAACCAAACACAGCATTTGAGCAGAAGAAGCTCATAGCAGCTGTGGAGCATGGTGGTGGGAGTGTGATGGTTTGGTGCTGCTTTGCTGCAGCAGGGTCTGGAGATCCCTCAGAAGATGTTTGATGTACCTTAAATCTGCCCCAGAAACACACTCCTATATAGTACAGACTATGTTCTCCAGCCTGTGGCTGAGTTACCTGTTCTGTTGGCATTGATGGGGCACTGGCTCCACGGCAGAGGCTCCTGGAACGAGTTAAAGAAGTACCACAGAACCCATGCAATGATGGTGTTGTAGTACAGACTGATCAACAGGGACACGAACATGGACGCAATGCCTGCAGGTAGAATGGAGTGGTCCTGATGATGACGTCTCAACATCTCAAAGGAGATTCATAACCTAGTGAATCTGTATTCAATTGTCACTAAAAATACGAAATATAAAAGGAACTTTATTCTAATGTCTTATAGAGTTAATTCATTAAGGGTTTCACTCACCTACTCCAAGCATGTATGGATTAATGGACCTCCAGACACCCACACTACCTTTCCTCAGACGCTGTCCAATCGCAAACTCCAGGTGGAGCAGAGGGATCCCCTCCAACACCAGCAGGATCAGGAAAGGAATCATAAATGCTCCTGAAAGAGGACAAGATAAAAGAATCTAAAGATCTCATAGTGGTTTCTATGATGGAGAGATCTCCAGACCCTGCTGCAGCAGAGCAGCCCCAAACTATCACACTCCCACCACCATTTTCACAGCTGCTATGAGCTTCTTCTGCTCAAACGCTGTGTTTGGTTTGATCCAAACATGTCTTCTGTTACTGTGTCCAAATAATTCAGCTTTGGCACACTGTTCCAGAAGTCCTGCTGTTTGTCTAGATGTTCTCAGGAGAACTTTAGTCTTGTCCTGATGTTTTTGACAGTAAGAGTTTCCTCCTTAAACTCCTCCATGAAGATCAGACTGGTTTGGCCTCTTTCTGATGGTAGAAGCTGCGCTTTGTCGTCAGCTGTGCTGAGATCTACCTGTAGGTCCGTGATGAACATTTTAGGATTGATGGATCTTCTTTACACAACTTGCTTCCATTTGCTCGGGGCCATTTCATCAACTTCATCAGCTTCTTGAGCTTCAGTTCAACATTTCTAACAATAAAAGTGATTTTATGTTAAAACACCCTTGACCCGCGCAGGAGACGCGAGATAGTGAGTAATATAAGATGAGATCAGCGAAAACGAGATAAGATAAGTGTTAATGACCTGGAAAGGGGCGTCGGGTTTCTCCAGAGAAGCAGGCTGTGAAATGTTAAGGAAGTAAGATATAACATATGTCCAAAAGTATCTGGACAACCTTTCAAAAAGGCTTTTTAAAGGTGCTAGCACACATTGACCAGTGGAATGACCCTAAGGTCACTGTGCACAATGCTGAGGTGGGCTGCAGGGGTGTAGGGTCTTATCATCTACCAGTTCCAATGGTGCTCATCACACAAGTCAGTTATCTAACGATGGGTGAATCTGGACGTATGCTGTTTACCAGCCATGACATTCAGTTCCTCGGTGGAGACGACCAATGAAGGTGTGGGTGAAGTTCAGCCAGATCACCTTCGATCTTCATTAAAGACACTTTAACAGACCAGCGTTACGCTAATGAGGTTCTGCAACCAGTGGTTCTACCTTTCCTGAACACACACTCCGGTGCTCCGTTCCAACAGGACGACGCTCGTCCACACACTGCTGCCGTCTCAAGATCTGGTCTTGAAGACACAGATGATCATATCACATCAATCATATCAGTCTACATTTGTTATCAGTTATTGATCCTGATCACCTTTAACTTCCTTCCCAGTTGAACTGCAATCCCACACGTCCTTCTGGGTTTTTAATCAACAGATTGATTATGTGGTTATGTTTTAACTTATATAACAGTGTGGCCAAAAGTATCCAGACAGCTCTTCTAATGAGTAAACTCAGCTACCACACCATGAAGGACCACTGTGTCAAAGAAGGTCATCAGGAGTGCTCCCTGCCAGTCCATTTTTGGTGTTTAAGTGAACACCCAGGTACTCATAAGAGACCCTAAGGTCACCATGACCAGTCCTGATTATGGGCTGGAGGGGCATAAAGCCCCCAGCATTGAATGAGTGACCTCCATCCATCACCTTTGGGATGAGATGCTGTGGCAGAACTACTCATCCAACATCAGAAACAGAGCTGAATGCAACCTGAACCTTACAGTGTGGTCCAGAAGACACTGCGTGTCCTGAGGGACGCAGTCCGCCGTGGTCAAATCATAGATTTTCCTTTAGGAAAACCCGATCCCATGCTCTTATCGGCCTCCCCGTGACCCCTCAGCGTATAAGTGTATGAGTGTATCGGCCTGACCACCACACAGCACGGCCGGTATCTTCTGGGGCTGCTTTATCACACTCCCAGAAACACGTGAGTCACTCCGGAGTGCTTTTATAAGGGCGTGTTTGTACAGGTGATAAAACGGTGTGTGGGGAACATTACCACCTTTCAGTCGCGGTGGTGTTTCTCGCTGCTGCTCTGGCACCAGCTCTGACTTTCCCAAAGCTGGGATCAGCAGTTCTGCAGCTGGTCAGCAGTTTCAGGAAATACAGTCCATTCTTCAGGTGATGCACTGATATGAGCACCGGCGTCACGCCTGATATCAGCACTAGCGGTTGGAACGGACTGAATGTTTCTATGTGGGAATGCAATGTTTCATCTGCGCCTGTAGATCCTGCACACACAGGTTTCTGACGCTGACGTCCCAGTGTGTACTCAGACCACACCTGTACTCGTTTACGTCTCTGACTGGGACAGAACGGCAGAGACAGACAGAGATCCAGTTTCTCACATTACTAGAATATTTAAAATTTAAATGTTTTAAAATGATGGATTAAATTAATGAATGAATTACATTAACTTTAATGACATTGGTATTTCAATTTCTTAAATGAATTATGCTTCCATATCTGCAGGTATTGGACAGTATTTTGGTCATGTGATCACAATAATAAACACAGTAATAGATCTAAACTGATGTAAAAGTTCAAATATTAAATGAAATTCATGAAACAATGTAGTATTATTGTTTTATATTATTGTTATTAGTGAAATTAAAAATGTATAAACTTCCTCGTAAATGTTCCTCAACACAATGGAACGAATATTCACATTTCATACAGGTTCACTGAAAACTGCCGTGAGAGCTGCTGTCTCGGTGTACAGTGAGGCAGGTGTGACGTGTCAGGGGTTTACGTTGTGGTTCAGTTAATGCATCAGACGAAATCACACTGACTGTGACCCGTCAGACACACCGTTAGACTCCAACACAGTCCTGCAGTCCTGAACACTGACAGAAATCACAATAACAGGGAACAGTCGGAAACGAGGGTCACACAGCAAAAGGGGAAATAGTTTAACTTTATTTAGAAATTCAGCAATTTCTATAAAAACTAATGAGATCATAATAATAATCATCATCATCATCATCATAATAATAATAATAATATATAACATCAGGACAAAACGTTCTCCAGAGAACATCTAGACAAACAGCAGGACTTCTGGAACAATGTGCTTTGCACAGAAGAAGCTCATAGCAGCTGTGAAACATGGTGGTGGAAGTGTGATGGTTTGGAGCTGCTCTGCTGCAGCAGGGTGTGGAGATCTCTCCATCATAGAAACCACTATGAGATCTTTATTGTATCAGAGGGGGTTTGAGGAGAACGTAAGAGCGTCTGTACAAAGACTGACGCTGAAACATCACAGAGCTGAAAGAATTCCGGATGGAGGAGTGGGAACGTCGTTCTTCCAGTCGATGTCAGAGATATTTCAGACACAGGAGGAGAATCAGCTGTGAGGACAGAGGGTCTGAACTTCGTCACATGATTATATTTGAATATTAACTCACAGATTTTCTTCAGGAATCCATTAGATCTGTAGACTCGTCTCTTAACAGTTATATTCCTTTCGGTCTCTGATCATAACTGGTGTAGAGCTGTACTGGACGAGGCTGATGTCTGTGGGACTGTAATAAGATGATGTTGATGGTGTTCTTCGTTCCGCGGTACACGTGTGAAATGAATGATTGTTCCCGCAGAGACAGTAATACATCAGCTTTTGGTTTAATGTTTAAAGGCTCAATGAGTTTCAGAAAACAAAAACAGTTCCAGCTGTGTAATGATCTATGATTGAAGGTGGAAACCAGCTTATCTGGAACGTTTCTCTGTTTTCCAGATGCAGCACCGAGAAGATCAAACCCGGGTGCAGTCGTTCGCGACGTGTTCACACTGTTGGTCTACAAAACTGGTTAAACTATCAAACCAGTTACTGATTAATGAACATTTCAGAGAGTGAATCTTACGTTGGATTAAATCTGTGGGCTCCGAGTGGTTCAGCGGTCAAATCCCGCGTGGTGCTGCTGACCATCGGCAGCTGGAGTCTGAGAGAGCGAAACTGCCCTGCTCTCTTTGGCTGGGTAGGTGGCGCTGTCTCCCCATCCTCAGCCATCGTATCAGAGCCGGAGCTTTCCACGGGCTTGTCCTCATCCTCACCCTCTGTGTGTCGGTCATACACGAGGGAAGAGAATCCTAAAATGGACCAGCTAACTGGTGCTTTCAAACTGGGGGGATTGGGGGATTGCCTACACGTCAGCTCTGGTCCACTGTTCTCACTATACGTCCAAAAGGATCTTCACACTCTGTCAAAGTTCTTCGCCAGGAGTTTGTCCACCCTTTCTGCAGCAACAACTTTATTCTTCTGAAGGACTTCACACCACTGCACTGATTGATTAGTGCTGACCAGTTCTGCCCTTCCGACTCATCCCAAAGACTTGGGATGGAGTTCCATCACTCCGGAGAATCCCACAGCTCAATGGGTCGGTGGGCTTGATACCCCTCTAGCCCACACTGGGCATGGAGCACAATGACCATGGCAATGCGTTCTCTCTCATACAGCTCAATCCAGTCATTAGAAGAAACCTCTGCATACTTTGGACACAGCGTAGTTACCTGTGTCCTGACCTACTATGACCTACAGAAATGGACAACAGCATGGACAACACACATCTAACCCAAAACCACCCACACATGTCTGCTTGATTATGGCTCGAATAAGAGACTCACCTCCACCGTGACTCTGGCACAGGTAAGGAAACCTCCAGACGTTTCCCAGTCCCACACAGAACCCCACACAGGTCAGCATGTACTGGGCCTTGTTGTCCCATTTGGGCCTTTCTCCAGCCTCCTCCACCTCCAGCTTCTCCAGCTGAGCATGGCTCGGGATGCGTTGGTCCAGGCCCGGGTTGGGCATCTTCAGCCTGGTGCTCCAGCCCATTCTCAGTGTGTGTTTTGGAGGGTAAATGAGGAGGTGGCTGAGAGTGCTCAGGTTGGTGGATATATACAGTGAACTTTAGCACCCCAGTGTGTTCCCTCCATCAGCAGAAACCGAAGTGTCAGCTAGATAAGGGGAAGAACCGGCGTGACTGAAGTCAAGGATGGATGACAATAATTAATGTCTTGCCAGCTTATAATCACACACACACACACACACAAACACACACACACACACACACACACACAAACACACACACAAACACACACACACACACACACACACACACACACACACACACACACACACACACACACACACACACTATAGTTGCAAAGGTTAATAAATGAAGATGATGGTCAATGTTAAGTTTAACGAGGGTCTGACCTTCACCGGTCAGAATGCTGCTGTGACAGTTAGAGAGTAAATCAAACTGAAATCTTCAGGCTGGATGTGTTCTAGATATGACAATGTTCTACCTGGACAGTAAGAGTAACCCTCACATCCCACACATACCTGATCCCTCAGCATGGGATTTACTCTTCTAATCCACAGCTGCAGAGGTCTGCCTGCCTGTCTGTCTGTCTGTCTGTCTGCCTGTCTGTCTGTCTGTCTGCCTGCCTGCCTGTCTGTCTGCCTACCTGCCTGTCTCTCTGTCTGTCTGTCTGTCTGTCTGTCTGCCTGTCTGTCTGCCTGTCTCTCTGTCTGTCTGTCTGTCTGTCTGTCTGTCTGTCTGTCTGCCTGTCTGTCTGTCTGTCTGTCTGCCTGTCTGTCTGCCTGTCTGTCTGTCTGTCTGTCTGTCTGTCTGTCTCTCTGTCTGTCTGTCTCTCTCTCTGTCTGTCTGTCTGTCTGTCTGTCTGTCTGTCTGTCTGTCTTTTATAAATAAGTTCAGTTCTGGTTGGTCTGAAGGAGGACCGGCAGTGTCAGTCAGTCTCTGATTGGATAAAGTCTAAATCTAATCTCTTATCAAATCCGTAAATAGTTTATGAAGTTATTAATCGTCCAGTCTTATATACACGTGTGTTTCATGTCAGTGTTGATGTTTTTGATGAATCTATTAACAGCCAAACATCTGGACCTGTAAAAGCTCCTCACTGTAGTAAATGGTTCCTCACTGTAACACTGCCCTCTGCTGCTGAGTGGAGCTGGACACACATCATTCTGTCCTGTGATTAAGGCTGTCTATGTTTGGCCTCTCTGTCCGTAGAAAAGCACTAACCTTTAGGACTGGACACTGCAGGACCTGTTAGCACATGGACCAAAGGTCACTGTGCCCAGTTCTGGGCCTGGTCTAAAGGTGGCTTCTCACGAATGATGGGACGAGCTGGATTGGCAGAACTACTGATCCAACATCAGAACCTGACCTCACTGACATCACTTACTCTTATGGGGCTGAATGCAATCAAATCCTCCTCACAGCAATGTTCCAACATCTAGTGTAGACAGAATAGGATGTTCCTGCAGGACAGAACACTGGAGGAGCCTTGTAAAAACATCACTCAAATATGGTTCCACTATTGTCACGAGTCAAAAAGATCAATCAACCATAACATTATGACCACCTACTTCTCCTCTCTCTGTCCACTCTATCAGCTCCTCTGATCATACAGGAGCACTTTGTAGTTCTATAATTCCAGACTGTAGTTCATCTCTGAGGTCTTCAGAAAGAAGGTTGCAAATGCAGATGAGTCTGAGAAGGGATTTAAAAAGATCTCAGAACAATTAGAGACGTTCCACTGTCCTTTACAAGTGGAGAACATTTAGAACAACTGTTCACTTGATCAGACTGTGCAAGAAAGTTCAGCCCAAGAGCAGAACCAAGATGAGGAAAGAAGATCCAACAATCCTTAAATGTTCATCACAGACCTACAGGTGTCTCTCACCACAGCTGATGTCAAAGCGCAGTTTCTACCATCAGAAAAAGACCAAACCAGTCTGATCTTCATGGAGGATTATAAGGAGGAAACCCTTACTGTCAAACAAACATCTAGAGACATTTAGACAAACAGCAGGACTTCTGGAACAATGTGTTTTGGACAGATTAATCCGAAGTTTAATTATTTGGAGACAGTAACAGAAGACAAGTTTGACACAAACCAAACACAGCATTTGAGCAGAAGAAGCTCATAGCAGCTGTGAAACATGGTGGTGCAGGTGTGCTGGTTTGGAGCTGCTCTGCTGCAGCAGGGTGTGGAGATCTCTCCATCATAGAAACCACTATGAGATCTTTATGGTATCAGAGGGGGTTTGAGGAGAACGTAAGAGAGTCTTTGTGGTCTTTCAAATAAGCTCTTACACCAGAGACCCACCAGGAGGCGCCAAACCTCAGCGAGTGAAAAGCCAGAATCGCCGCAAGTCTGCGATGGAAGATTCGGTTCGTTTGACTGAACCGATTCTGTGGAAGTGCCCGTTTGGACGAACCGGGCGATGGAGTGAGTCGCTCTCAGCAGCCTGTCGGTTCTGACTCGGTCCGACTGCGCAGAACAGGGAGTCGATCCTCTAAACGACTCCGTGGGAATGTGAGTCGATTCGTACGTCACTGCGCGAGCACACCTGCAGAGGGTCCGGAGGGAAGGGATTCGGACGGCGTTCGAATCAGTGAATCGGCTGTAATGATTCGGATCTGCGCTGCGGAGCGGGAGGAGGTTGAGGAGCGACGATCTGCTGCAGACAGCAGGACTCACTGTCCTCACTGTCCCCACTGTCCTCACTGTCCTCACCTCCAGAGACAGCGCTGCCGGGATCCTGGAGACCACTGAGCACTCAGAGTTCAGGAGCAGCTGAAGGAGAAGGTCTGGTTGGAGACTTTTCAGAAGCTCCTTCATCTTATTGGAGGCTGGCAGCGCTGGACCTCACTGGACCTTTCTGGACGTTGTGGCTGTGGGACCACTGTGCCATTTCTTCTCGCTCTCTCTGAAGGTTCTGGAGGTTTTGAATGCTCTGGAGATTCTCAAGGTTCTGGGAGTTCTGGAGGTTCTGGAGATTCTGGGGATTCTGAAGTTTCTGGAGATTCTAAAGGTTCTGGAGGTTCTCAAGGTTCTGGGGATTCTGAAGATTGTGGAGATTCTCAAGGTTCTGGGAGTTCTGGAGGTTCTGGAGGTTCTGAAGGTTCTGAAAGAAGACTTTGAAGAGTTTTCTCTTCGTGTTTACCTCCTCAAACCCATTTGCATGGATGTATCATGGCCACGTTTATATGCAGGGTGCAGTTCCTAGATGATACTGATCCGTTCAACAGCACCAATTTCCCAGAGCCCACCAGACCTCCTCTGTTCACCTTCAGAGAGGATATTCCACTCATAAACCAGATCGCAGGGGTGCACAGACTTCTCAAAGCACCACAAAAGGTAGGTTTTGGGGGACTGCTTGTATCCCCAAAATGGGGACTTTCGATGAGGTCCAATTTTCTGGAGGCACCAAATGATCTGGGATGGTGTGGAGATGATGGTGCACTCTGTAGAGCTGCTCAGAAGCAGCTGATGTAGGTATGATAATGATGACTTGGCTGCAGTGTTGCACCACTCTGGACAAACAGAGTTGCTTCAGCGGGGTCCAGGGTGCAGTGCAGAAGCTGCTCAGTTGCCCAGGGTCCTCTTTCCTGTTAGACCATGTCATCTTGAGGAACCAGTGTGGGCTGGGACATGCAAAACAATGATGCACACCAAAAATTTCAACTCTTAGTATTGTGCAGGTCCAGCTTCTTCAGTTGTGCCATCTAATGCAGTTTGGTGCAGTAAATGGTTCTTTGCAGGTTCTTAAAGGTTTGCCCAGATAACATGCTCATGTGGGACCTGTGCGGGAAGCTCAACTGGGAACGCAAATGTTCCTTGGGTTCCTTGTTGGCCCCACATATGGATGCTCACCAGGGTCAGTGCTGGGAGCAGGAGGGGTAAAACATGGACTCCCTCTGGGTTGTACTCTGCAAACGGACCCTACGTGGTACCTGAGTGAGAAGCCCAACCGGGTCCCAGTAACAACAACAGAGCTCATGTCCGTCTGGAACCCACCTAGCTCATGTTCCACCCATGTGAGCCACACATGAGTAGATGGTTAGGAGTGTTCTTGTGGAGTGGTGGGAATCCTTTTTTAATGGTTCTATTGTTCTATTGAACCCTTTTCAGCACCATATAGAACCCTTCTGAAACACACCTGATCCATCTCATCAGTGAAATCACCCAAGACTGCAATTGAGAACCCTGTTGTAGGTCAAAATCCGATATAGTGGTTCTCCACACACTTCCCAGCATCATCCCAGCTGACATCACCTGAATATTCACGTGCCTTCAGCCCGTGTCTTCCCAGAATTCCCAGACACATTTTGACCGAATTCGGGCCACTTTGCTATCTGGGTTGCATTACCTTGTCATTGTCTGGGAAAGGTAGGGAACGCCTGTAAGAATCTGAATGGGAAACCCTCTCTGTAATAGGCATATCAGGAACCGAAACCTCTGGCTGCGTCTGCTTGAGACGTTCCAAAGCACTGTCTGCCGGCAGCCTAATTGTAGTCCCTTTTCTGCACATAAACAAAGCATTAATTCCCAGAGCCGGTTTTAGGAGTGGTGCAGTTGTGGTAGAGTGGAATGTCCGGCAGCTGAGGACCAAGTGGTTGAAGTGAGCTCAGGAGCCTGCAGCTGTCATTGGCTCATCCAGTCTGGTTCTTCTAAACTGGGGGTGTCCAGACTTCCAGCAATTACCTGACTGGGATACCATAGAACTGAATTAGGAACCCCACAGCACTATTTGGGATAGTGTAGGAACTGCTTTGGAACACCAAGCACCGACATGTTTACTGTGGCTGATGTCAGCGTTTATATTGGATTAGAATTGGTTGTGGATCTCCCGGTTGTGTGTCATGGACCCCTGGGGTCGGAGAACCATGGTTTTCTGGAAGACCACTGCTCCATGACACCAAGTGAAATAGTCCTAATGAGGAGTAAATATCTGATATTCTTAAATTTAGGATGGTTGTAAGAATATTATGGGACTATGTAACTAATTTCTAGACCTTTTTAGGATTAAGTCAGTTTATGTACTAGATAAACTACATGGACAAAAGTATTAGGACACCTGCTCATTCACTGGTTCTTCTGAAATCGAGGGGATTAAAGAGTTGCTCCTGCTTTTTTTTTGGAGTAACTGTCTCTACTGTCCAGAGAAGACTTTCTAACATTGGAACATTGCTGTGAGGATTCGATTGCATTCAGCAACAAGAGTTTGTTAGTGAGGTCAGGATGTTGGATGATCACTAGCTCACCTCATCCCCGAACCAACCTCATCCCAAAAGTTCTAGATGGAGCTCCATCGTTCCAGAGAACACGGTTCCACTGCTCCACAGCTCAATGCTGGGGGTCTTTATACCCTCTAGTCCACACCTGCTATTAGACATGGAGACAATAGAGTCATGTCTGTTTATCTGCTGCAGAGAGTCCTATTCTATTGGCAGTTCTTCTCTACAGGGACTAGACAAGCTGTGTGTGCATTTGCACATCAGTGTCAGCAATGTGTGCAGCTTAAAGTAGCAGAATGCTGGATTAAAGGAGAGTTTTTCAGATCGCCTGCTTGCTGTGTTGGAGGATTAGCTGCTCCAGAGGACCGACTGATGCTCTCTGTCATAACTTGGCCCTCAAAGAGCCACGTGGCTCGTCACAACATTGGACCAGTGGAATGGTGGGAAATTCCTGCATCCACCTACTGTAGTGCGGCGCTTTCCCAGCTCTCATTTTATGCAAATCTCGTGTTATTTCATGCAACGTTGAAGCCTGAGTGACGTTTCTGAGCGTTCCCGTTTCTGTGGGCTGGAGGTCTGCACCGCTGTTCCGGCCTGAAACCACAGTTCCAACACAAACTCTCTCTCTCAGTCTGCAATCATCCCCTCAGGCTTGATGGCAGAGGCTGAACCACCCATTCACTGCTTCCTCCTGCTCTGTGTACTAGATAATATATAACGCACTGATTTGCATTGCTGAAACATTGAGGCTCCGTTCACGCAGCAGGAAAAGTGGCCCAATTCCGATTGTCTCACCAAATCGGATCTTTTTAAAAAGATGTTCACACAACGTTTTTTTGTGTCTTGTATATGACATTCGTCTGAACAGTTCGTCTGAACAGTTCGTCTGAACAGTTCGTCTGAACAGTTGGTTAGAACGTCACAGAACTCTGATCTGGAATCCAACCTTCATCTGAACAGTTGGTTAGAACATCGCAGAACTCTAATGAAACATCAGATTCCGGGTCAAATATGACGAACAGGATGGAATTCAGGCCACTTTTACCTGCTGTGTGAACATTGCCTTGGAACTTGGTTCTAGATATTTTTAGTAGATGTTAAACTCATTATTCATCTGTTAGTATTGTATCAGTCAGGGTTCTTCAGTGAGACAGATGGTTCTTCTGAGGTTGTTTAGTAAAGACATGCTACCCCACACAACACTGGGACACCTCGCCTGCTTGAAGTGCTCTGCAGATTGAAAGGAAGTGCTTTGTCAGTGGTTCTAAATAACACGGTAATGGGTTCCTCTTTTGCTATGTGTCATAGGAACCTTTTTAGCACCGCATAGAACCTTTACTAGTTGAGTGCGCCTGCTCAAACAGACCGGATTTAATCCATCAGTGTTTGGGTCGTGAAATAACCTTTGAGTGAAGAACCTTTTGATCAGTAAAGAGCCTCACACTCACACTATGTGTCCAAAAGTATGTGGACGCCCCTTCTGATGAACACATTCAGCCACTTTAAGCTGGGATTTGTGGAGCTCTTATTGCTGAACGCAGTCAAATCCTCACAGCAATGTTCCAGAATCTCGAAGGTCACACTGAACGGGCAGGTGTCCCAATACTTTTGCCCGTGTATTGTATGTTCGACGTTAAGAAACAGCAAACACTGTGTTACACACCTGGAGGGTAACAGCGCTCAGAAAACAGGGCTCATGGAAGGTTAGTGGAACCAAAAATGGTTCTTCTGCACCTTTGCTCAAGGAACCCATTGTAGCACCTTTGTTTTTAAGAGTGTGTCTGCTGGGTTTCGTGGAGGTCAGATGGACATTCTCTGACAAAGGAGCCTCAGTGTGTCGTCCGCGATGACCAGTCTGTTTTGATCGTCTGCAGGAAAACTGTCTTATTCATTACGGAATGTGTTGAAAACCCGGAACGCGTGATCCGACCTGTGAATGGACACCACTGTGTCACCTTGTGTTTATCGCCGACTCACCGCCACGATGATGTAATACCTAAAAGTAGCTGCCTCCCAGGCCCTCGGCTTCCAGCGCACAGCCCGCCTTAGCTTCCAGCCGGCTTTCCTTGGAATTCCGACATACGTATGCGCAGTACATCTACTCGGGCCAGCGGTGGAGGAGCTGGAGGAGTATTTGATTATGGGTCTTCGCATTCTCCACATAGCTGATGTGTTTATATTTTACACATGTATGCCGAGCACCTGTGTTCATTTATCTCCCAGCTCCGAGCTGCACTGAGAGCCGGAATGTTTGGGTCTGCAGGGGCTTCTGCACTACCTTCCCAAATCCATCCTCTCTAACCTTCAGAAACTTGGATTTTCCACCTGATGCCATTTAAAATATCCATATGGCTCTTCTACACACTGGACACTTTATTAGAAACACCCCCTTCTGCTTCATCACTGGCCACTTTATTAGAAACACCACCTTCTGATTCTTAACTGGCCACTTTAATAGAAACACCACCTTCTGATTCTTAACTGGCCACTTTATTAGAAACACCCCCTTCTGCTTCATCACTGGCCACTTTATTAGAAACACCCCCTTCTGCTTCATCACTGGACACTTTATTAGAAACACACCCCTTCTGCTTCACTCACTGGACACTTTATTAGAAACACCTCCTTCTGCTTCATCACTGGCCACTTTATTAGAAACACCCCCTTCTGCTTCATCACTGGCCACTTTATTAGAAACACCCCCTTCTGCTTCATCACTGGCCACTTTATTAGAAACACCCCCTTCGTCTTCCTCACAGATATGTCATCCTCTGTGGGATGTTTGACCAGTCCAGCTGCTGAGTGACAGGCGGAGGCGGACCCTGGCGCTCCCCCGTGCTGCTGTGGGGTTAGTGGGGTCAGGCAGCGTGCTGACCGCTGCTCCGGCGCGGCGCTGAGAAGCTGTATAAGCACGTTTGTTTTTTATTGCTGCAGTCAGATCTGCTGTTAGTCTCTTATATCTGTCAGCTGGAGGGGCTACTGCGGACCACGGGAGTCCGAGCGTGTTGTGGTCAGAGGGACAGTAGGGGGTTAAGGGCTTTGTTTAACATCACTGAAGTGTCCGAGAAACGCAGAGGAACCCTTGGGTCCTTTAGCTTGCCCTTCTTTTTAGTCACTGGCCATTTTATCAGAAACACTTACCTCAGTCTTTGTACAGACGCTCTTCCGTTCTCCTCAAACCCCCTCTGATACAATAAAGATCTCATAGTGGTTTCTATGATGGAGAGATCTCCACACCCTGCTGCAGCAGAGCAGCTCCAAACCATCACACTTCCACCACCATGTTTCACAGCTGCTATGAGCTTCTTCTGTGCAAAGCACATTGTTCCAGAAGTCCTGCTGTTTGTCTAGATGTTCTCTGGAGAACGTTTTGTCCTGATGTTATATATTATTATTATTATGATGATGATGATGATGATGATTATTATTATGATCTCATTAGTTTTTATAGAAATTGCTGAATTTCTAAATAAAGTTAAACTATTTCCCCTTTTGCTGTGTGACCCTCGTTTCCGACTGTTCCCTGTTATTGTGATTTCTGTCAGTGTTCAGGACTGCAGGACTGTGTTGGAGTCTAACGGTGTGTCTGACGGGTCACAGTCAGTGTGATTTCGTCTGATGCATTAACTGAACCACAACGTAAACCCCTGACACGTCACACCTGCCTCAGTGTACACCGAGACAGCAGCTCTCACGGCAGTTTTCAGTGAACCTGTATGAAATGTGAATATTCGTTCCATTGTGTTGAGGAACATTTACGAGGAAGTTTATACATTTTTAATTTCACTAATAACAATAATATAAAACAATAATACTACATTGTTTCATGAATTTCATTTAATATTTGAACTTTTACATCAGTTTAGATCTATTACTGTGTTTATTATTGTGATCACATGACCAAAATACTGTCCAATACCTGCAGATATGGAAGCATAATTCATTTAAGAAATTGAAATACCAATGTCATTAAAGTTAATGTAATTCATTCATTAATTTAATCCATCATTTTAAAACATTTAAATTTTAAATATTCTAGTAATGTGAGAAACTGGATCTCTGTCTGTCTCTGCCGTTCTGTCCCAGTCAGAGACGTAAACGAGTACAGGTGTGGTCTGAGTACACACTGGGACGTCAGCGTCAGAAACCTGTGTGTGCAGGATCTACAGGCGCAGATGAAACATTGCATTCCCACATAGAAACATTCAGTCCGTTCCAACCGCTAGTGCTGATATCAGGCGTGACGCCGGTGCTCATATCAGTGCATCACCTGAAGAATGGACTGTATTTCCTGAAACTGCTGACCAGCTGCAGAACTGCTGATCCCAGCTTTGGGAAAGTCAGAGCTGGTGCCAGAGCAGCAGCGAGAAACACCACCGCGACTGAAAGGTGGTAATGTTCCCCACACACCGTTTTATCACCTGTACAAACACGCCCTTATAAAAGCACTCCGGAGTGACTCACGTGTTTCTGGGAGTGTGATAAAGCAGCCCCAGAAGATACCGGCCGTGCTGTGTGGTGGTCAGGCCGATACACTCATACACTTATACGCTGAGGGGTCACGGGGAGGCCGATAAGAGCATGGGATCGGGTTTTCCTAAAGGAAAATCTATGATTTGACCACGGCGGACTGCGTCCCTCAGGACACTGTTGAGCTGAGGTTTCTCTCTCACTCTCTCTCTCTCACTCACTCTGTCTCTCACTCTGTCTCTCTCTCTCACTCTGCCCTCTCTCTCTCTCTCTGTTCTCTCTCTCTCTCTGTCTGCTTCTCTCTGTTCTCTCTGTCTCTCTCTCTCTCTCTGTCTCTCTGTCTTCTCTCTCTCTCTGTCCTCTCTCTCTCTGTTCTCTCTCTCCTTGTTCTCTCTCTGTCTTCTGTCTCTCTCTCTCTCTGTTCTCTCTCTGTCTCTCTCTCTTCTCTCTGTTCTCTCTCTCTCTCTCTCTCTCTCTCTCTCTCTCTCTCATGACTGCAGTGGTCCCGTCCATATGAGCTGCTGCACTTTAATGAGTGCACTAATTGGGCTCTGTGTGTTTGGATGGAGAGCACACACACTGTATTCTGTGTTCACACTCTCACACACACTCATTTAGTGACAACTAAAAGTCACCCCGCTCGGCCCGAGTTCGGTTACAGGAGCACACCGCCTGCTGTTAGACTGAAGGTCTGAGACAGCAGTGTTGGTATAGCTCACAGTGGGGACAAAGGGAATGAGGACAGGAGGACATGAGCACATCTCCAGCTGTTATAATCCAGGCTAACTGATCAACAAAGCTCTGAATCATTTTATAAAACTCAGTGTGTAATATAGTGTGTGTGTGTGTGTGTGTGTGTGTGTGTGTGTGTGTGAGCAGTAGTGTGTGTATGTGTGTGTGTGTGTGTGTGTGTGTGAGATATAGTGTGTGTGTGTGTGTGTGTGTATGTGTATGTGTGTGTGTGTGTGTGTGTGTGTGTGTGTGAGTCATATAGTGTGTGTTGTGTGTGTGATATAGTGTGTGTGTGATATAGTGTGTGTGTGTGATATAGTGTGTGTGTGTGTGTGTTTGTGATATAGTGTGTGTGTGTGTGTGTGTTTGTGATATAGTGTGTGTGTGTGTGTGTGATAGTGTGTGTATGTGTGTGTGTATGTGTGTGTGTGTGTATGTGTGTGTGTGGGTGTATGTGTGTGTGTGTGTGATATAGTGTGTATGTGTGTGTGTTTGTGATATAGTGTGTGTATGATATAGTGTGTGGTGTGTGTGCATATAGTGTGTGTATGTGTGTGTGTTGTGTGTGTGTGTGATAGTGTGTGTGTATGTATGTGTGTGTGTGTGTGTGTGTGTGATATAGTGTGTGTGTGTGTGTGCATATAGTGTGTATGTATGTGTGATGGAGTGTATGTGTGTGTGTGTGTGTGTGTGTGATACAGTGTGTATGTGTGTGTGTGTGTGTGTATGTGTGTGTGTGTATGTGTATGTGTGTGTGTGTGTGTGTGTGTGTGTGTGTATGTGTGTGTGTGTGTGTGTGTGTGTATGTGTGTATGTGTGTGTGTGTATGTGTGTATGTGTGTGTGTGTGTGTGTGTATGTGTGTATGTGTATGTGTGTGTATGTGTGTATGTGTGTGTGTGTGTGTGTGTGTGTGTATGTGTGTATGTGTGTGTGTGTGTATGTGTGTGTGTATGTGTGTGTGTGTGTGTGTGTGTGTGTGTGTTGAGGGCAGAGCTGGTTCCCAGTGAGTTTTGTATTTTTAGTGTGTTCCAGTGTGGGCTGAGCGGCTGGCCGGTGCTGTGTGGTTAGGGGGGGGAAGGCCAGGCTCGTCCACTTTCAGCTCAGGGCCACCGGGTCAGAGCCGGGGTGGAGCCGCAGAGACTCTAACACTAATCCAGCTACCCTGTACTCGGATTAGCATCTGTGTGTGTGTGTGTGTGTGTGTGTGTGTGTGTGTGTGTGTGTGTGTGTGTGTGTGATGTAATGTTGCCTTGCTTAAGGAGTCTGAGATGTCATGGTGAATGAATTGGCAAATCTCTCACCTTCACTCTGAGAGCTGACACACATAAGGACGAGAGAGAGAGAGAGAGAGAGAGAGAGAGAGAGAGAGAGAGAGAGAGAGACAGAGAGAGAGAGAGAGAGAGAGAGAGGTACACACACAGGGAGAGAGACAGAGAGAGAGAGAGAGAGAGAGAGAGAGGCACACACAGAGAGAGACAGAGAGAGAGAGAGAGAGGCACACAGGAGAGAGACAGAGAGAGAGAGAGAGAGAGAGACAGAGGAGAGAGACAGAGAGACAGAGAGAGACAGACAGAGACAGAGAGAGAGAGAGAGAGAGACAAAGAGAGAGAGAGAGAGAGACAGAGAGAGAGAGAGGGACACAAGGAGAGAGACAGAGAGACATAATGAAATTCAAAATGCATGATGCTCTGAATCATTTTCTAACCAGAACATCATGTTCATATCACAATGAATCATGTTTGTAATGACGTGAATCAGCGTAAAGCAGGGGGAGTCAGAGAGAATCAGGGTGAATCGGGGGGAGTCAGGTGGATTCAGGGTGAATCAGAGTGAGTCAGGGTGAATCAGAGGAATCAGGGTGAGTCAGGGTGAGTCAGGGTAAATCAGGGTGAGTCAGTGAATCAGGGTGAGTCAGTGGATTCAGGTGGATTCAGGTGAATCAGGGTGAGTCAGGGTGAGTCAGTGAATCAGGGTGAGTCAGGGTAAATCAGGGTGAGTCAGGGTGAGTCAGGGTAAATCAGGGTGAGTCAGTGAATCAGGGTGAGTCAGGTGGATTCAGGTGGATTCAGGGTGAATCGGGGGGAGTCACGGTGAATCTGGGGGAGTCAGGGTGAATCAGAGTGAATCAGGGTGAGTCAGGGTAAATCAGGGTGAGTCAGTGAATCAGGGTGAGTCAGTGAATCAGGGTGAGTCAGGGTGAGTCAGGGTGAGTCAGTGAATCAGGGTGAGTCAGTGAATCAGGGTGAGTCAGGGTGAGATATCGTGACTGAATCGTCAGTGGTCACTGAATCGCTGAGTGGTGCTGATCCGTGTTGCTCATTTCTGAGCTGTTACACGGATCTGGCAGAGGTTCCGCGGCTGAAGTATCTGGGTCAGCCGGAGCGCCGGAGCGCCGGAGCGCAGCTGGAGACCTGCAGGAGGAAAGGAGAGAGAGAAAGTTTGGGTGTCTGTGTTTTTTCTCGTCCTCGAAATGACTCGGCCAAGTCTGGAGGAAGTGGCTGCCGTGGGTCTGAGCTGTAACACAGCGTGATGTTTGGCAGGAGAGGAAGAACACCAGGACTCGACCATCAGTTTACTCAGCTGGATTCCTTCTTGATCAGCATCAGCCCGGGTTGCATCCAGAACCGCCACTTCTCTTTGACGCTGCTGATGATTTTACTTAAACGACTTGGCAGACGTGGAACATCACGATACGTACAGAACCATTAGGGATGTCCTCGTCTGATCCAGTGGACCGGGATCGGGATTGGCTATTTTAAACCCGATCTTCTTACGATCCTTTGTTTTTGCTGCTGTGTTCTAGCTGAGCACTCTGGTGTCCTCTAATCTCCGGTGTCAACAGACACTCCATTGGATCAGAATCAGAATACTCTGCAATGAATCCAACACATTTCCACACGTCCATCCCCCCCGTCTGGCCCCGCCCACTGTTTCAGGCCGGACTGCCTGTTGAGTACAGATTGGCCAATCAGAGCAGAGCTCATTTACATATACCAACTAATTAACCAAACAACTGCTTTAAAATTAATGAATACAATAAGGTGATGACATTGTCCCGCACCCCCATTTCACCTCCCTGTCCCCCCGTCCCCCCTGTCCACCACTCCTCATGTGGTTGAAAGCTGGAGAAGCATCGTCATGTTTTATTTCAGAGCTCCAACATGACTGTGCGTTCGAGCAGAACTGCTTTCTCTTCAGGGATCAGAGGACCCCACTGTCTTTACCAGTTAGTGTCCTCCTCTCTGTTCCTCTTCATCTGTCTCTCTCTCTCTTTGTCTCTCTCCTCTTTAATGAACTTACTGTAATTCCTGCAGCAGGAAATTGAACCACATCACAGCGAGTGAAAGTGGTTGGTCTGTAAACCAGTCCAGACTGGGGCCCGTTTGACGTTTGTTTTCCGTAACGGTTTCTCCTCCTGCAGTTAAGCTCTGTCTTCTCGTCCGAGTCGGGCAGCACCGCTCCAGAGCAGCGGCTTTGGACACTTTAAAATGAGATTCCTCAGTTGGAGTTTAAACACTCCAGCAGCACTGCTGTGTCAAATGGGACTAGAGGGTCATAGGTCAGGTTGTTGGCTCTGATAGCGACGTCCAGTTGTGTGGACACAGTCTGTGTGGACATGGCTGGATTAAAGTCTGAAATGTGTTCCTCAGAGGTCCGACCCAGGAGGTATTCCAACCACGTCAGCTAAAGTAAACTCCCGAACTCTTTCAGGGTATTCATACCTGTCCCGGGGGTTCAAGCGGATCTGCAACCACCAGGTGAGGGTTGCTTTGAGGCCGAGTGTGTGTGTGTGTGTGTGTGTGTGTGTGTGTGTGTGTGTGTATAATTAACATGTTTAACATTATGGGCGACCCGGCTCAGTCGCTGATTGACAGATCACACTGCAGTCGGCCTTCTGGGAGGTTTTAAACTCCGTCACCAGGACAGTAATTGAGTGTCAACACAGCAGCCCACCCCCGTCCAGCCCCGTCCCACCCACACCAGTACACTGCCCACCGTAAACCGGGACAGACAGCTGATATTCCACATGTCTCATATCTAATATCTGCTTCTTAATTTTACATTTTAAACGTAAGATTAAATATGAAATAAAAATCGATATTTCATCGATAATTCATTTTAAACTCTCAAATCATTATGAATATTATTGGTTTTCTGAAGGATGTGTTATCATAAGATGTGTTATAGGCCAATTAGACTTTATAAATGATTTGTAATTAGGAAACATGTGTCAGTCATTTTAAAAACCTCATTTTCATGATCTATTTCTTTTTAAATCTATTTTAAGTATGGTTCTGCTCTGGGTGATCGGTTCTGCCACTGCAGCTCAGCCCAGAGAGCCCCATAGTCCGGTGCTGGTGGGCTTTATAGCTGTCCAGCCCACCCTCAGCAGTGGGTGCAGTGACCTCTGTCTGTGATGGAGATGATATAGCTGTGTGAGCAGAGTTCAGAACACATGTTTACTACGGGAAATTCTGATGGAGTGTGTGTGTGTGTGTGTGTGTGTGTCCCTGCAGCTTGATGACTGTGCACTGCAGCTCTCCCATAATGGAAGCTACCTGGACCTGGAGTCCACTCTGGCGGAGCAGAGGGATGATCTGGAGGGCTTCCAGGAGGACGGAGGGTGAGTCATTGAGGAGGACTTTTATTCTGATATAACACTCATTTACTGCAGGTGACCTTACTGTGCTTCTCCTGATGGATCCTGAGGATGCAGCTCAGCACTCAGAGTCTTCTGTACGTGTGGTCTGACCTCTAGAACTCTAGACCAATACAAATACTCGGCAGCAGTCCTTTACTATCTGTGTTGTTTGTATCAGTATTAACTCTTCTCAGGACTTTTATTCTGAAATCTGAACACTGTGTGAGCAAAGTACGAGAGCAAACAGCCCCTCCCTTCTCATTTTCCTCCGTAACCCAATATCTGGGTCAGTGATGTCGTCAGCCCCGCCTCTCTTCTCTGATCAGTCAGAGTCTGTATGCAGGTTGATCATCAGCCCAGATACTGACTTTAGTACGGTGTTGTTTCGGTATCATTTGTCTGTGTGTGTTACTGTGTGATGTCTGATTTGGAATTTGGGGGAACGTAGAACAGGGTTTTGTTCATTTGAACATTTAAGGAGCGTCTCCAGTGAAGTGTTATGAACGATTGAGATTTTATCA
>CM067507.1:451087-496087 GCA_034509495.1 Acestrorhynchus altus | reverse complement strand
CTGTCTCCTTTGTTCTTCAGGAGGGGCAAGAAGCACAGCGTCATCCTCCGAACACAGCTCTCAGTGAGGGTCCACGCCTGCATAGGTGAGTAACATGATGCTCTGCTTGCTGCAGTAATGGACGTGTAGGACGATCGCAGGTGGAGTCGTTATAATCAGCTGACTGTAAAATGAAAGAGTCGATACTCACCGGACGCTTTACCGCGCAGGAATGCGTCTCAATGAGTCCTCAAATGTCCAGCACTGTCCCAAAGTCTGGACTTTGATTCCAGGAAGGAGCTGGAAAGGACGGAATCTTCTGTAATTAATTACAATATTTGGGTAATGGATGAGAAAACTGTAGAACTGAAAGGAGGCTCTAGAACCCTGTTGGTTCTCTAGTTGGTTGAGTGTGTCGCTCCACAGCAGAGGCGGGATTGAAGCCTCACCACGAGACCTCCGCCCTCGAACCCGAACGTTGTTGTATCCCGAACAGAATCTGGATTCATGGCAAAGGCGATACGGTTCCAGTCTAGCAGTCCAGGTTTCTCGTTCTCGATACCACTGCAAACAAAGGTGAAGGAGGCTTGGTCAGAAAGGTGTAGATGTTAAAATGACCGTCCTGCTTCTCTCTGTGCAGTGATGTCCCCTCTCAAAGATCTCTCATTAAGAGGTACACCACCCAAAAGTAGCCTCTGAGCACCTTTTCAGGGCAGGGGAAACCCTGTTACGCCCTCTTGTGGCAAAACCCAGCGTCTAATCATTTATATATCAGACACAGGCCGAGTTCGCCAGCCGTGCCTTCATTTTTAGAATGTTACAGCGATGTCCTCTGATTTGGCTGATTGACTCTATAGCGCCCCCTACAACGTCAAAACTCAGTTTGGCTGTGGTTGCCCCAAACTTTCTCTAATGTTTACAAACTTTGGTAGGAAATATTGATGTCAACATGTTGCCTCATGCAAGCAGTTAGAATGAGGCTGACGTTTCCATTGTATTCCATTGTATTCCATTGTATTCCATTGTATTCCGGATTCGTGGCTGTGATATGACGGGAGCGTGTGGCAGAGTGGGAAAGTTGTCCTGCGGTTAATTAGAAGCTCTCCTGCTCTCTGGTTTATGGTCTTGTTTAAACATGATTTTTCAAACCAATAAAAGCAGCTCATACAACAGATCTGAATTAGAGGGAGCACTGAGGCTTACACACACACACACACACACACACACACACACACACACACACACACACGCACGCACGCACATGGCTTATTGCCACCATGTGCCAGTCGTGTTTTATAGCCCGAGTTCGTTCTAATTCCTTCCCAGTTGAGAGTTATTAATGGGTACTGGGAGCTGTGGATGTAAATCGTGTGTAATTGGGGCTGTGACTGTGGTCAAGGTTGGAGTGTAATGTCAGACTGTAGAGGGGCAGCGGAGCCGCCAGCATCTGGTTGAGTACTTGTACGGAACCGCTGATGACCCTAACAGCAGCGACTGGGAGCATGAGAGGTCTAGTGTGGAACACAGTGTAGCTTTCATTTAGCTGTTCTACCTGGATCTCAGGCCTGGAGAGCGCACAGCGTCACAGATGGTATATCAGTACGAGTGTACACGAGTCACCATGTGTATGAGTTTACACTGTATGGGCTAAAGTATTGGGACACCTGCTCATTCACTCTTTCTTCTCAAATCAAAGCGATTAAAGAGTTTCTCCTTCTTCTGTTGGAGTGACTGTCCCTACTGTCCAGGGAAGACTTTCTGGACACTGGAACACTGCTGTGGGGATTTGATTGCATTCCGCAACAAGAGCATTGGTGAGGTCAGGATGTTGTACTGTATGGAGCTCCATCATTCCAGAGAACACAGTTCCACTGCTCCACAGCTCAGTGCTGGGGGTCTTGATACCCTCTAGTCCACACCTGCTATTAGACATGGAGACAATAGAGTCATGTCTGTTTATCTGCTTCAGCAAAAAAAATAAGCAGAGACCCGTTTAATTGGTCAAAGCTCTTTACAGAGACCTACTGAGGTCCCACAGGACATTTTCAGCACATGTACACAGGGGACACAGACCCATTTCCATTGGCTGTTGACGGGCCCTGGTTAGACTGACCCGTTTACACCAGTTTACACCAGTTTACACCAGTTTACATTACAAGATCACGCTCAAGTCAAACACGTTTGGCTCCAACTTCACCACGTTACTGATGCGGTGGTCCGCTTTCCCTGCCTTGTCGTTTTGACAGGTGGGATTTCAAAAACGGTGCTGCTGGAGACACGCAGGACCACGCAGCGGCTTTGCTCTTGTTTACAGACTGCACAAGGCCATCGGGTCAACCAGGCGTATCTCAATCCGTAAATAAAACGATATTTAATTCGTCAAAATGTTGTCTTACGTTTCATGAATAAATACGTTTAAAAACCATGAAAACCTTGTTTCGGTCTCCAGAACAAACATGACGAGTCATTTTCTCCTTAGTGAACCATAGAGGGTGAGACCGCGGCGCTCCGTGCTGATTGATCTGTTATTCTCCGTCTCCGTTTAGTCCCCCTGTATAGTTATATAGTTGTATCTCATAAATCTCCGCTGAGGTTGGGCCTCCTCCCGGTCCTGCGGAGGTGCAGCGGGACATGTGGTGTGGGTTAGCGGGAGTGTAAGCGGCCCCTCTGAAGGGACATCACAACCTGGGTTTCATTTTCAGGCCACCTGAAGGGTCTGCCTGGCCCGGCTGACTGGCGTGAGACCTCCCCAACCCCCCCCTTAGTAGCTCAGAATAGGCGGGAAGAAGAACTTCTCAAGTTTCCGAGTCGACCCAAACTCTCCTGATTGTCTTCTTCAGTGGAGACGATGAGCCAGACTCGTACGTCTGCCGATCCCCTCGATTACCTGCTCACCCAGAGAAGCTGTGACCCAGCAGCTTCACACAAGAGGAAACGTTCCTAAAGTTCCTGAAAATCTGAATTTGATATTCTCTGAATGCATTTGTGAAAAGGTTGCTGGTCTTTCTAAACGCTCAGCTCCATGTGGGGCTCGTACAGGCATGTTGGCTCCACATGTGGTTGCCCACCAGAGTCTGTGATGGGACCATGAGGGTTAAACCTGGGGGCCTAGATGGGAATGCCCAACTGGGTCCCAGTAACAACACATATACACACCTACTCAGAGCCCATTGGCCACTTGGAGCCCACCTAGCTCACATTCCACATGTGGACCTGAGGAGTTCCTAAAATATTTTTCATAATGGGATTGAGTTTTGTGAAATTCCTGAAAGCTTCCTAAAAGTTTCCTCACTTCCTGGAGTTTCAAAGCATTTCTCACTTCCTAAAATGAACAAGTTCCTACCAGGTTCTTGGAAAGGGTCTTCATTTTGAGAAAAAGGGTCTTCATATTGTGAAAAAAGGTTGAGAAATTTCCTGAAGATGTTTCAGTGTTTCTGTAAAGGTTCCTTAGTTCCTAAAAGAATCCTGTTTTCCTGAATGTTCCTAATATTAATCACCTTTCATGGAAGGTTTTTTGGGAAGTTCTTGAACAGGATCTTGGAAGTTCCTAAAGAGTTTCCAGGAGGGTCTGCTGGTGCTGTAGAGTCCAGTTGAACAGTGCTGACCACGCAACCTTTCGCTGGTCCTCCTTCTGCACTTTAGAGTCAGTGCTGGATACAATCAGTATCTCCTGTCCAGCTGCTGGACGGGGTTTGTCTGAGGACGGGTTGTTGTCTGTGTACAAAACGTCGCAGGCGGTGTTTCATCCAGACGTGCGCCGCAGTCGGCGGGTTATTCCGCGGATTCCCAGGCCGGCCGAGCACACGTGGCTCACGCAGCCTCCCTCCGCTCGCAGCTGTCTGTGAAAGCCATTAAAGCAGAGCTGTCAGATTTTAATTTGTACCTCCTCGTACGTGTTATTTAAGGGTACCGATGACAGAAAGCGCCCTGAGATTGAAGCTGAGTTATCTCTCGCAGACGATTCCTTTTACTGGTTCCTCGCTGCAAAAACCACCTGTGGAAACTTTTGGAAACTCCAAAACTATTTGCTGTGGATTTTTCAGCCACTGTGGGACGAAGGAAGGGCAGGGAAGCAGACTTGCTCAGACACCTGTCCCACATTCCCTGCTGCTGCTCTTCTACTGGAGCTTCTCGCTGCACTGCAGCCCAACTGTACCTGACTCACCCATCACAGACCATCTGAGAAACTGACCATCTGATAAACCGACATTCTGATAAACTGACCATCTGATAAACTGACCGTCTGAGAAACTGACCATCTGATAAACCGACTGTCTGATAAACCGACCGTCTGATAAACTGACCATCTGATAAACCGACATTCTAATAAACCGACGTTCTGATAAACTGACCATCTGATAAGCCAACCGTCTAATAAACCGACCGTCTGATAAACTGACCATCTGATAAACCAACTGTCTGATAAACTGTCTGATAAACTGACCATCTGATAACTGTGGGCAGTGAAGAGAACATTCTTGTAAATGATAGAACACTAGAACACTGTGGAACATTCAGTGTAATTTGGATAAAATATATGATGTGAATTAAAGAGCACTTTTAGAACCCTGAGTTGGAGAGAACATTCTGACCAGTGAACTGGAATCTCTGTCTGTGAGGGTTTAGAGAGCAGGTGGGAGACCATTACAGGGACAGCTGGACAGTCTGTAAGAGGATGATGACCATTTAAATGAGATATCAGCCACCTGTCTCCTTCAATATGTTTGTGATATAATATGAACATTATAGAGTGTTATAGAGCGCCCCCTACACTTCCTGTAGTGTATTACAGTCTGTCAGAATGAGCGTGTGGATCATATGAACATTATAGAGCGTTATAGAGCGCCCCCTACACTTCCTGTAGTGTATTACAGTCTGTCAGAACGAGCGTGTGGATCATATGAACATTAGTGTGTAATCTGTACTGTAGAGACCTCTGTCTTGTCACTGTGTCAGGAGGTTGCTGGTGAGAGGAGCTCAGAGGTATTGTAGTGAGGTTATTAATAGCAGTGCTGTAATGCTGTGTCTGCAGCCTGTGTTATAAATCATGTACCGTCAGTAGGTCAGGACAGGGTTAGACTGATGACACGGGGCAATGTCAACTATTTCTCAGCACACATTAACATGCATGCTTTCCCCGTTACCCTTACGGTGGGTGTTACAGATAAACACTCGGAGCATAAAGGCTTCTGTTACATACTGACAGAGTTCTTCAGTGTGGTTTCTTTGTAATGGTTTTATCCAGAACCTCTACTTTCAGTAACCCCTTTTAAAGGGTGTTCAGCTGCAGCTGGAGGTCAACAACCAAGCATATCTTCACGTTTTCCCAGCAGAGAGAGAGACTTTCCAGTCTTCCCCTCCTTCCTCTCCTGTAGGTGTGGTGTTCAGGATAAGCGTACTGCAGGTGCATTTCAAGCTGACCTAGTAAGCTGGTAGAAGGTCATCTGAGTTCCTTCACCCCCTGCAGACGTTCTTCAGCTGTCCGGGGTTGTTGAGCCTGTGCCCACTGCAGCCTCAGCTTTGTGTTCTTGACAGAAGTAGAACCCGTTCTGAAGCCACTGCACTGCTGATTGGATTAAGTCAGGTGTACAGGTGAGTGTACACTAAACGGCGACTGATGCACTGTGATGTTCTCTGGAAGCCTCCGCGGTGAGAATGGTGGGAGCTCTCCACCCGGCCCACTGCACTTTCCCAGCACTGCGATTTAGCGTGTTGGACATCACAGAGCAGGCTGTTTATAAACACGTTGTTTATTTTGGAGCGTGGTGAACGTGACTGATGATGCTTTTGGGGTGCAGTGAGTAATGTGTGTTATTTAACGTGCTTGCGGGCAGCCTCAGTGTCCCTGGGCGGTGCAGTCTGGCGGAGCACTAATGGAACCCAGCGCAGCCTATGGCTTCTTTAGTGCTTGTGAAGAACACCAATCATCATCAGGTGGCTAATTTTCAGCGAGGGTGGTAAACCACGCTGCTCCGAAGTTCAGCGGCCTGAACTTACCAGACTAATCACACACATGCACACATCTTTAGCTCAATGCTCCTCAGGCTGCTGGGAACCCTGGCCTGCTGGAAGAGAACAACAATGAGTTCAGCTCAAACCCCACAGACCCCCCCACTCTGAATGAGTTCAGCTCAAACCCCACAGACCCCCCCACTCTGAATGAGGTAACACGGCCCCCGTGTGGAGCATCAGGATGAGGAGGTCTATAACTAGCTCTGAACCCCACTAATGATCCAGCCAATGGCAGTGTTTATTCCGGGCCCCTTCGCGGTCCGTAGTTAAGAGCACATTTGTGGTGGTGGTCCCGCTGTAGCGTGCTCAGCAGTAATGTAAGAGCAGTGTAAATGCAGTGAACACAGGCTTCGTGACACACTTTTCTGATTAGTCGTAGCTTCTCGGTTCTCTATAAACTGATTTAAGAGCAGACCAAAAAAAGACAGAACAATATACGCAGGAAAAATGAGTGCTAATAAAACGATGGTCGTTGGGGAGGAATTAGTGTCTGTAATCAAAGCCAGACCCAGTCCGAGCTGAATGACTGTGGTTACGGTTACCTACACAGAACTCTGTTACACAGAACTCTGTTACCTACACAGAACTCTGTTACACAGAACTCTGTTACACAGAACTCTGTTACTTACACAGAACTCTGTTACACAGAACTCTGTTACACAGAACTCTGTTACCTACACAGAACTCTGTTACACAGAACTCTGTTACTACACAGAACTCTGTTACACAGAACTCTGTTACCTACACAGAACTCTGTTACATACACAGAACTCTGGACAGGTAGGTCTAGTGTATGGTTCACGTGTCAGTAACGTGTGTTACTGTGTTCTAAAATGACCCACCATCACAGAACCCCTAAAAATCACTTCAAACCCTCAGGCTGATTAGGACCAGATTCAGCCCCATAAACAGCTTTCACAGCTGCAGCAGAGACTCACAGTTACCATGGTGGAGAGGTTGTGAGTGTGTGTGTGTGTGTGTGTGTGTGCGTGTGCGCGTGTGTGTGTGTGGTGTGTGTGTGTGTGTGTGTGTGTGTGTGTGTGTGTGTTTTATTCTATAATTGATGGGTCAAAAATGACCCTAATCTTTGTACCCTGGAGGTAATTAAATTCAAGGAGGTTCTCTCTGCAACTAAATTGTGGTGCTGGTCATTTCTGACCTTTAACACACACAAGGGTTAAGGTAGGACCACTGCAGAACCTCCTTAACGTAACGTTGGTCTGTTAAAGTGTCTGTACTGAAGATCAAAGAGTCATCTGGCATCGTACGGAACTGCACCCACACCATCACACCACACCAACAAAGCGTTGATCTAGGCGCTGACCATGGTGCCTCCACACATGGAATGGTTCCCACCGAGACAAAGCGGGACGCGCTGCCGTTCCGAGCGAGACCCTGACAGTCTGGTGGGACATGTGGGTTGGTTCCGTCTGGGTGCAGCTGTTTGGTAGGTTTAAATGTGTGACTGGATGAGATTGGTGTGCTGGTATGCTGAGGGTCAGGTGGTACGGTAAACGTTCGACTGCTCTCCTAATTTACGGACGCGTCTGAACGGTGAATTATTAAAGCATCTGTGTATCGGCGCGTTCCGAGGGGACGGCGCGTTCCGAGGGGACGGTGCTCAAAGCTGTAAATTAGAAATCACAGCACTTTGGACTCCAGCTCATTCACAGCTGTTCAAGCCAGCTCTATCCACGTCACTCACGGCTGCTCTTCTGATTTCTGCTGAAACAGCCCATTTTCTATTAGCTCCGCCCACACCATCTGATTGGAGGAAGTTCATGCCCCTGGCCTTTTTCTTTCCACACCTGTTTACCACTGACCACCAGGTGCAACTGTATCTGTGGAACTTTTTTAACAGACTGTTGGGTTCTAGATAGCTGCGTAGAGGGGGTTGGGGGTCCGGGGGGTTGGGGGACTGCAGACGCAGTGGACAGTGAGGCTGAGACGTGAGTGTGATTTTCCAGCGTTGGGTCTTTGCTCGTTTTTCCTGTGTATTCTGTTGGGTGATGGATATTTATGCGTGCAGGCGTGTGTTTATCATGCGGCCAGTTTTGCATTTTGCACCTGCAGGATGTCTGTTTTCCGCAGCGTCAGCCAGAACGATCCATAGCTGCCCGCTCTGTCCTGACCAGACTCGGCCAGAGCATTCCGAGTGCATCGGGATAACGTCTGGAGCGCTGAAGGAGTCCTGAAGATACCGTTCCTAAACGTATTCAGGATGTATGTGTTGGACTGGATGAGATTGGTGTGCTGAGGGTCAGGTGGTACATTCATCTGAACTAATACAGTCTTCACAAAGGGACTATATTTGCCGCACCACACCCTCCAGCCCTGCATGTATCCCTCCACCAATTAAAGGCTAAAACCACGACGCATTAATCCTAACGCCTTTCATTATCTCAATATGCCTTACAGTGTGTTCCATCGCCCTGGAGAAGCTGTAACAGTAAGAGTCAGGGTTGTTCGGGGTTGTTTGACCACCGTCGGATTATGTGAATGGATGTGCAGTGTCAGTGCGAGCAGCTGTAGCGTGCAGCTCGCTTTCCCACACATTCAGACAGACATTCATGTATTCAGGAGCTCAAAGCCCAGACCCATCTCCCTCTCCCTCGTCCCCCTGCTCCTCCAGTCTAATGGAGTTAGAGGCACGTCCACCGGCCAAGCCAAACACAGGCCTGCCAGGACGCAGGGCCTCAACCCAAACACACTGGAGTCGAGTACTGGAGGAAGGGGCTGAAGAAGTCCTGAACAGTAGAGCTTCAACCTTTAAGCAGGAGCTGTAATTTGGAACAATGAGGCTTCAGTCCAACACAGGACCTTCAGCCTTAATTAAAGAGCTTCAGTCCTAATTAAAGAGCTTCAGTCCAGAACACAGGAGCTTCAGTCCAGAACACATGAGCTTCAGTCCTAATTAAAGAGCTTCAGTCCAGAACACAGGAGCTTCAGTCCAGAACACATGAGCTTCAGTCCTAATTAAAGAGCTTCAGTCCAGAACACAGGAGCTTCAGTCCTAATTAAAGAGCTTCAGTCCTAATTAAAGAGCTTCAGTCCAGAACACAGGAGCTTCAGTCCTAATTCAAGAGCTTCAGTCCACTAAAGAGCTTAGTCCAGAACACAGAGCTTCAGTCCTAATTCAAGAGCTTCAGCCCTAATTAAAGAGCTTCAGTCCTAATTAAAGAGCTTCAGTCCAGAACACAGGAGCTTCAGTCCTAATTAAAGAGCTTCAGTCCTAAACACAGGACCTTCAGCCTTAATTAAAGAGCTTCAGTCCTAATTAAAGAGTTTGAACTAGAACACAGTGAGCCAGTCCCACTCAAAGAGCTTCAGTCCTAAACACAGGACCTTCAGCCTTAATTAAAGAGCTTCAGTCCTAATTAAAGAGCTTCAGTCCAGAACACAGGAGCTTCAGTCCTAATTAAAGAGCTTCAATCCAGAACATAGGAGCTTCAGTCCTAATTAAAGAGCTTCAGTCCTAATTAAAGAGCTTCAGTCCAGAACACAGGAGCTTCAGTCCTAATTAAAGAGCTTCAATCCAGAACACAGGAGCTTCAGTCTTAATTAAAGAGCTTCAGGCCCACTCAAAGCGCCCCAGTCCAGGAACACAGGAGCTCAGGCCCACTCAAAGCGCTTCAGTCCAGAACACAGGAGCCAGTCCCACTCCAAAGAGCTTAGTCCAGAACACAGGAGCTCAGCCCACTCAAAGAGCTTCAGCCTTACTCAAAGAGTCAGCCCTGAACACATGATCTTCAGCCCTGAACACAGGAGCATCAGCTCTTAATGTCTGAGGTTCAGCATGCTGGTGGGGTGATACCATCAGCCTCTTCCTGCTTTCATGTCTGGGACAAACACAGACAAGCTTAGCTGACAGATCTCCACGCTCCCGATAAGATGTCAGAGCTGTGGTAACGGGAAGGAACAACTGCTTTCTCCAAACAGCTCTGTTTCCTTTTCCAACCTCTTAAAACGAAAGTTTGATGAAACAGCTGGACTGAGGAGTGAACGCTACATTTAGAAAGTTCAAAAGTGTTTACACTCTGTCTCACGTAATCAGGGAATTTGGGTTTTCCATGATGTGGGACCTCAAAGAGAACGTAGGTTACCTGTAGGTTCTGGCCTTAAGAGGTAAAGAAGCATGTATTGCAGATGTTCTGCCGTTCTGCAGTTCCATGAGCTTGCGTGATGTTTTCCACTGGTTTTGAGACAACACCAGCGCTTGGCTGCTTACGGTCACAGTGGGCTGCAGGGTCAGCTGGTGTTTGCCCAGCCTGAGCTCTTATCTCTGTCAGCATGTACCCTCAGCTGGGATCTCCGATGCTGGAGATAAGGAATTCTTCTGCAGATTCTCTTCTGCTGTCTGTTCGTCTTGCTATCTGCTGATCTGGAGCTCACTCTGACTGAAAATATGACTTATTTACATATTTCAAATCTGGGTTCTTCATGGGTTCTTCAGCAGAGGATGTGCTTCTATATAGAACCATGACAACTGAATAAACCAATCAGGTGTGCTTAAATTGTTCTTTTTTGCCTTCTTGCCCATAAGCTCATGTTCAGCTCACTCCAGCTCTGAGGACCAATCCCAACAGAGCATTTCTACATGTACTGATCAACCATAACATTAGGACCACCTGTCCACTCTATCAGCTCCTCTGACCACACAGGAGCTCTTTGTGGTTCTATAATTCAGACTGTAGTTCATCTGTTTCTCTGCAGACTTTATTCTCCTCCTTTCACCCTGATCTTCAATGATCAGGACCCCACAGGACCACCACAGAGCAGATAAGATGTGCATGCAACTGTTTCTACGACAGTCCATAAACCCATGATTTAAATATTATGGTGGAAAAATTCATGGAAGAAAAGCATGGAAATGACGTGGTCCCGGTGACGACAGTGTGCATATCAGCGTAACTCACGATGAAGGGCAGTCGGTGTTAAACATGGTGGTGGTTGCTCATAGTTATTATAAAGTATTGCTCTGTGTTTCCTTTTGTCCCACTGTCCTCGTGCTGGGACTGTGGGATTTGATCCACGGAGATAGACGGATGTAATGTAGATAAGCCTTACTGAAACACATTCACAATGAGACCCCCCAGACACTGTGTGTGTGTGTGTGTGTGTGTGTGTGTGTGTGTGTGTGTGTGTGTGTGTGTGTGTTTGCGATTAAGATGTTTCGGTAGTCAGCGTCTGTTTTCTGTTGTGACTCGTCTGACTCGGCAGAGACATTCTCATACACAATGTACACAAGATGATTCTGATTATGTCCTAAACGTCTCCTGTTTGTTTTCGTGTGGAAACGAGACAGTGGATGAAGACCGCTCTCAGAAGCCCCCCGGAACAATGCCTGAATTGTGCCATATCTGGAGAGACGACAAAGAGCTAAACGACGACAGACACACGGCAGTGGAGCATGGCCTCACACACACACACACACACACACACGCGGTGGTTCAGACACGTTGGAAGTGTTTCTCTTTGGCCATCTGGTTCCCATTGCGACCCTCGCTGGGCTCCTCACAGCTTTAAGAGGAAAAGATTAAAACTGTCTACATTTTCGTCCGTGGAGGTATTTTTATCTGAGCGCCGTCCGCGGGGGCCCTCCCCCTCCCCCTCCCCGCACCTCATCAGACCCCTAACCCCCTGCACTAATTGTAATTCATGTTTGGTCGACTCTGACCTACTAAAGACAATGGAGCTCCAAATTCAGGACTAATCCCTGATCTGAGCGGAAGCAGCATTATGGAGAGTGGACGGCGGACCACCGCTCTCTTCTCACTTTAACGAGGCTTTAAGAAAGTTCTAACGAGAGGTTAATAATGGAACCGGGCTTTTCTCAGGGGGTTTTAATGATTTGCTCTGTTCTAATGAAGGGTTAAGGAGGCGGTTTGAGATGCAGTCCTTCAAAATGGGGATGAACAGAAAACAGGATTTAATACAGTAAGTTACGGAGATGTTCAGCTCAGGTCCACGTGCAGATGTTGATCCTGGTTCTGTTTCGAGTGTTTCTATTGGTCCATTCATGGTGAAATGAATACTTCATATAAATGAACGAACAGTAAAGGTTTATGACCTCAGTCCTGAAAAACACCTCAAATCAAGGCATCAGATTCGGCTTTTCTGCTTCATTTGTTGAACATTTGAGAAAGATTTGAATTTCTTTGCAAAATATATTAATAAACGTGTGACGGAAATGAAAACCACCCTTAATTTCCACAAGAAATGGAATTGCATTTAAACCTAAGATCCTAAAATGAAGTTGATTTTTGACGCAGCAGTCCTGCTGTCCTGCAGTCCTGCGTGTGTCCCTCCACCGGTTTAATGACGTGATTATAAACCCGTTTCAGATCCAGAATCTTCTCAGAATCAGTAAAACAGTCGGGTTTCAGTGTTTATTCATAAGCTTTAGGTTTAATAACGTTCTGTGAGGAGCTTTTAGAGGTTCCGCTTCCATTCACCTCCACTGTTCTGACTGGGGAAGGTTATCTAGAACCGAGCGTTTCACACCAAACCCACTCTGGATCACTCAGTTCACCCCTGAAACAAAGAATTTAGAAAAATCTAGACCTCTTGAAAAGTACAGCGCTCCAATGCCCCATCTCAACCCCCGTCCTCAGCCATGATTTAAGTTGGTTCATTAGGTAGTTGATGTCCCCAGCACTGGTCTACTGCCCCAGTCTACTGCCCCCACCACCATTTTTGGTGTAAATCTTTAGGACTGAAGAATTCTCTCAGCAATTATCTCAGTGTCCCAGGAATAGAGACAGACCAAAATTAGACCCGGCGAGAGACACAGGTGCTGGACATGGGTTCCATCAACCCTTAAACAGCTGAACTGGAGAAAAGTAGCGACTGCTGCGGCGTTACATCTGTGGGTGTCAGGTGCTCAGAAATCACACCCACATTTCACCTACATCTATCTAATACAGTATATCAGACTGTATATCAGACTGTATATCAAACTTTAAGTCAGACTGTATATCAGACTGTACGTCAGACTGTATATCACACTGTACGTCAGACTGTACGTGAGACTGTATATCAGACTGTACATCAGACTGTATATCAGACTGTATATCAGACTGTACATCAGACTGTATATCAGACTGTATATCAGACTGTATATCAGACTGTACATCACACTGTATATCAAACTGTACATCACACTGTATATCAAACTGTACGTCAGACTTTATATCAGACTGTACGTCAGACTGTATATCAGACTGTACATCAGACTGTACGTCAGACTGTATATCAGACTGTACATCAGACTGTACGTCAGACTGTATCAGACTGTATATCAGACTGTATATCAGACTGTATATCACACTGTATATCAAACTGTAAGTCAGAATGTATATCAAACTGTACGTCAGACTGTATATCACACTGTATATCAGACTGTACGTCAGACTGTATATCAGACTGTACATCAGACTGTACGTCAGACTGTATCAGACTGTATATCAGACTGTATATCAGACTGTACATCAGACTGTACATCACACTGTATATCACACTGTATATTAGACTGTACATCAGACTGTATGTCAGATGTGTGAAAGTTGTAATAGGTGTTTATTGTGAAATGTTCAGGAACGTCGTTGTCGGTTCTCTGGGTTCTCTGTTCTGGCTTGGCTTGCAGAGTCGGCAGGTTTGAGTAAACGTGTTGACCAAACTGAACACGTGACGGTGGTCCGTAATTGGCTCAGGGTGGGCTGAGTTTGGCCTCTTCAGCGACTCTTCAGGGCTGTGAGCAGAGGGAGGCTACAGACTCGAAGGCCAGCTGCTGATGCCTTCAGTCCGGTTGTCGCGAGGAAACAGAGGGTGATCCCGGTACAATGAGCGGGTGGATTAAGCATGTCTCAGGGACGTGGTTCTCACAGGGGATTGGGGCCTGGTCTCCATTTAGATCCACCATCCTTTTCTTCTGCCTGGTGAAGGGCAACAAAGGTTTCCCAATCTTCTCCCACTCAGGCTCCATAGAGGAACCCTTCAGATGGCAGGGTGGGCTCTGAGGGGGCCGGGCTCCGCAGGGTCAGCCTTTATGTTGCCCCGGTACTCATGGCACATTCCACAGAGAGACACACTGTTTCAGCTTCAGTTCACTGCTAAAGGCAAGAGAGCGCTAAACAAGACACCTTTGTCTGATCTGTAGGACTGTGAAGCTTCGCCGTGTAGACAAAATAGTGGTATTGTTCACGACCTGCACCACAAACACCCGGAATACACCGACAAGACGACTGTCCTGCACTTTATCCTTTCATTCACAGGAATGAATCGACTTTTATTGGATTATAGGATTCAGAATCAAAACACCCACAGAATCTCAGCTGGTGTCCAGTATCACTATCACGATGAACAGTCAGTCAGTGGTGTTATGGTCAGTGGTGTGATGGTCAGTAATGTTACAGTCAGCAGTGTTATGGTCAGCAGTGTTATGGTCAGTAGTGTTACAGTCAGTGGTGTTAAAGTCCTCCACCATCACTGAGCTTGATCTGGATCTCAGTGGACTCCACAGCGTCCTTCCCCTAACCGGCTTTCCCAAAGACAGCAAAAGAGACTCCTGGTCACAGATGCTCTCCACCAAGCCAGGAGGATATTAGGTTGTGTCCAGGTGGAACGGCGTAAATACGACTAATCCCGAAGCTTCAGACTGGACAGCTACGTCAGCTCTAAATATAGCAGCGTGGCCTTCACTACGTCCTGACCGATAAATTGAGGTGGACACCCGATGGCCTGTGTCGTGTTTACAGTGTTGAGGTTTGGCCTGTAGCCTGGCTTCACCTCTGCCTCTCACTACTGTGAGAGTGAATGGTAGTGTGAGCAGAATAAACATCACTCGACGTTCTACATAGGCTGTTAGAATGAGTGGTGGTGTGAGAACATCTCTAGTTATTCAGGTTCTAGGTATGTTGTAGATGTAGAATGTGGAATACGTTCTAATGTCTGTTGCTTGCTTCTGATCGATGATGCAGTTTAATCTAGAACAGCCAGAACACGTTCAGGTGCATTGCAGTTAAACGCTGTTAAATTAGATTGTGGTGTGTTTTTAGTCATGGTTCTCCGCTAGTGCAGAGAGGTCAGTTGAGCAGATGTTCAGAAGATGGTTGAAGGACATACGTGGGGCTGAAATACAAACAGTACATTGTTTCCTGTGTCAGAGACGACAGTCCAGGTTATCAAATCTCCACAAAAGCTACTTTTTCGTGTGACCTTCCACCAGCCTCCCTTCACACGGTTCCCTGTGAAAGAACCCTGAATTAAAGAACCCTGAGCTCAGACCTTGGAGCAAGTCAGCTCCCTGAAAAAAAACCAGAGGAATGTCTCTGCGAGCCCGCTGCTGACACATCCACTCCCAGCTGATCCCGCGCCAACGAGGCTCAGCGGAGAGGTACACGGGCCGGAGCACCGACATCAAAGCCAGAGGGGAGGCAGAGGAAGTCAGTGGGAAGGCGCTGGAATCTGCTGGAGGTTTACAGGGTTCTGGCCTTGATCCAGGACAGCGCAGGCTGGACGTCTGGACAACAGTAGGCCAGGCTGCTTGGAAGTGGCTCTCCAGGAGTTAAACCAGGCTGAATGATCTAGAACCGAAAGTGTAATGTGAGGGTGATAACAATAACATCATGATATTGTGCACCGATACACTAGAGTTTGATTGACCACGGCCAGCTCTGTAGAAATGTAAACAAATCCTGCATCCATTAAACATCTATGGGCTGGGTTTCAGAGAGAGGGGGCGGGGCTGATACTCAACCTGCATACAGACTCTGACTGATCAGAGAGAGGGGGCGGGGCTGATGACATCACTGACCCAGATATTGGGTTATAGAGGAAAATGAGAAGGGAGGGGCTGTTTGCTCTGTTTCTTTGCTCAGACAAATTTCAGAATAAAAGTCCTGGATAAAACTGATACATAAATAGTAAAAATATTCAGGGTTTTTTATTTGGAACACTGTCACATATTATGAAGAACTTGCTTTTAAAAATGTCTCAAAAATACTGTCCTTATAAGCAATAAAAACAACCTCAAAACATGTAGATTCAACACAGCAGTCTAGGATCTTAACTGAAATAACAGTGTACGTGACTGTCTCCCATAAATACCATCGTAATGTGAATTAAAGAACGTCAAACTACAAAAACATCCTGCAAAATTGAGTTTTAAGACTGAGTTTTCTCCAGTTATGTGGGCACGAGCAGAGTTTCCCATAGTCACTGAAATGGCCGTGCGAAGGAACTGGTGGGCCGCCGGCCTACACGCTTCCTTTGAAATACGCTCACAGACATGACAAGGCTATTGTGCTGTAATGGACGAGTGGTCACATCAAAGTGGTTGGAAACCATCAAGCTGAGCTGGGAAATGAAAAGGACTTTCAGCTCCTTCGAACCCTCACCCGAAGAACCAGTCCAGCCTGAGCGCTAGACTAACACTGCACGCACTGTTTCAGCACCGGGCTGTGCATCTGCCGCGCTGTGCCGTCTCGTGGTTTTGATGTGGTGGCTGAGGTCAGCCAGACGCCTCCTTTCATACGACAAAAGCTTTTCATCCGTCCAGGCTGTTAGTTTGTGTTGGGGAACGTAAACAGCGTTGGAGCAGAGGGATTGTTCCAGGCTGTTTCAGCACCGCCGCTGGAACCTTTCTGTGGAGCACATTTCATGAGACAGCATTATCACAACCAGCGTTAAAGCAGTCCTGGACACAGTTCCCCCAGGGGACCGATCAATCGGGACATTTATAAATACACACATCAGTCATGTGGTTCTATAATTCAGACTGTAGTTCATCTGTTTCTCTCCTCCGTCCACCCTGATCTTCAATGATCAGGACCCCACAGGACCACCACAGAGCAGCTATGATGTGGGTGGTGGGTCATTCTCAGCACTGCAGTCACACTGACATGGTGGTGGTGTGTTAGTGTGTGTTGCTGGTACGAGTGGATCAGACACAGCAGTGCTGCTGGAGTGTTTAAACCCCTCAGTGTCACTGCTGGACCGAGAACAGTCCACCAACCAGCGTCCTGTGGGCAGCGTCCTGTGACTAATCCACTCGTCTTTAGTTGCCAGTCCCTCTTTTGGTGGGTGTGGGTGTAGCTGCGTATGATGTCAGACCACCTTTGGTCTTCATTACAGCTGCTTTACGGAATTTGTTTACACTCAGAACATCAGTAACATACTTTACGGGCCATAAACATTTACACCTGATTGTACATGAAATATGTCCGATATTGTCATCAGCCCTCAATTCCCACGTCCCACAGCGGACAGGTGTGCACCACCACCCTGGAGCACTAGCACCTAAACACGAGGGTCATATCTGACCGTGTTTAGGGACGATGCCAAGATCACCCCGTCCTAACCTGAACCCCGCGACCTCAGAGCTGCTCCGTGTGCCAGTTTTCCAGCCAGCCTGAAGCCTCGGGCCTAATCCGCTTTCTTCCGGTCCTGGCTGCTTCCCATCGTGACAAATGTTTCGATTCTGCTCACCGTGGAGGAACTGTTTTGCCTGGAGTGTGATCTGCTTTAGCATTAACATTCACTGGCCGGTTCTCTCTCTGGAGATATAAACCATCAGAGAGCTCCTCCATTCATACCGCCGTGTTTATCTCACTGTAATGGACCTCCTTTTCCATCACTCACACCATCCGCTGTCTGTGTTGCCTTTGTAATGATCCCAGCGTTCTTCACCGGGTCGGTTCTAACGAGGTCATTCAAATAATCAATCAGGAATAATCACATCATATCATCACACGCTGACTTTCCCCGAACCTCTAAAGAACGGAATCACTGTTCAATCTCACATTATATCTCCCCTTATTGTGATATACACTGAGGGGGAGGAGCTACAGTCTCTCATTAGGGTGAATATTAATAACTCTAAATGTAGGTATTGTGATATACACTGAGGAGGCGGAGTCAGGAGAACAAAGCCTTTTATTCCGTGACCGTTAACACTGTCTGTCATTAAAGAAAGACTACCGGGGGGACGGGACAGGAGGGAGGTGTAAGGAGAGAGAGACGTGGTGGTGACCTTTTCCTGGTGTCAGCTGCTTTAGAAGGTGCAAGACGCAAATAAAACCCAACTAAAATAGAACCTTTGAACCGTCCTGGCTCATGTCACAGTCCCCTAAGGCCTCCTGGGCTGGAGATTAGTGAGACGGGTTTAAGCTGTTTCTGTAGCCGTCTGCTGCTTCCTGGACGTTCGGAGGGTCCCTGGGTTTATTTTGGAATAGAAATGCTTCGAGGTCCATCGATGTGAAGGTGGTGATCCAGTTTGGAATTCCATTATAATTACCAACAGAGCGACTGATCAGACAGTCAGAGTTCAGAACTCAAGACATTTAGCTCAGATTCTATTTGTCCTGAACATTTTAGATGTTCTGTAGCTTTTTAATTCCTGTTAACTTACTTTAACCCTGTATGGGATTAACGGTGAAATCACTCTGATTTTAGAACTTTACACTTTTAATTAAAACATCAACCACAAACTGGAACCTAACCCTTACTCTGGTCATGAATTCTTCCTAATATTCTAATTCTTCCTCCAAGCCCAAACCTTAAATCGAACTTTGGTCTCCTGGTTTGACAGTTTTTTATACTAGCCCTGGTCCTAACTTCAACTTTAATCTCAAACCCAAACCTAACCTTCATCCTGGTCCTAAACCTAACCCTGGTTCTAATCAAAACACTGCTGAGCACCAGGGGTGGGTTTCCTAAAAGCTTCTTAGCACACAGATGATCAGATAGGGTTTTAAATTGAACCACATAACCTGAGCTTCATCTTCACCCGAACGTGAAAGTGTAGTTTAAAATGTTCTGAACGTTCGTAAAGTCTCATAAAACTCAACACTTTGGCATGATCTTCTGTGACGGCTCTCAGCTCGTCCACCAGTGGTCCTAACTGCACTGCTGTGTGTGTTGGATGATTGATGGATGTGATTGTTTGCTGTGTAAAAGACACAGGTGGATCTTCTGACCCTGACAGGCAGGATCAGGAGAGGTTAAACCCCCTAACCCCCAGAGCACCACCTGGCAACTTCGTAAGACTGCTTGGTGCAGAAAACGCAAACACACAATGACAGACATGCAACCAAATTCATGAACGTCACCTGCTGGAGCTGGGTTTGCACATGATGTCTTTGATTTTTTGGCAAATTCTACCCCAGTTTAGTCATTTCCAGTCCTCCCAACTAGGTGAGACTGTCCCTAACATACAGTGCTCCCAGTGCTTAGAGGGTGGAGGCCTGGACTTTGGGGTGTTTTGGGGACATTTTGGTGTATCCCAAATAAAGTTCTTCAAATGTTAAAGTGTGATTAATGTTAAAGTCACTCAGAATGGCAGCAGGTCATCTTTAAATCCCACTTTTGTCTCAGTGGAGAAGACCAACGAATCCATGTGTGGAGGCACCGTGGTGAAATACGCTCAACAGTTTGTTGTCACACGTCCAGAAGGTCTGGTGTGATGGTGTGGGTGCAGTTTCGTATGACACCAGATCACCTTTGATCTTCATTACAGACACTTTAACAGACCAATGTTACGTTACTGAGGTTCTGCAACCAATGGTTCTGCCTTTTCTGAACACACACTCCGGTGCTCTATTCCAACAGCACAACGCTTGTCCACACACTGCTGCCGTCTCAAGATCTCGTCTTGAAGACACAGATACTACGCCGTGGTCAGTCTCATCTCCAGACCTGTCCCTGATTGAAAATGTGTAGGACGCCATCTGCAGACCATTCAAGTTGCATGGGATGGATCATCATAGAACACCATTAGGAACCCCTACAACTCCATATGGAGACGTCTGGCGTGTTGCGTTAAACCCGACGCCGTACTGAGAGACACCACTTCTGTATGAGTAGATCAATAAATATTGATCAGATCAGACTACAGTTATCATCAGTTATTGATCCTGATCACCTTCATCTTCCTTCCCAACAGAACTGCAGTCCCACACGTCCTTCTGGAGGACACTGTTTGTGTAACTGGTTTTTGAATGATGAGTGTATCTCAGTATAAACATTCAGTAACCATCTCATCCCCAAGTCACAGTAGTGGTCCTGGAATACAGCCCAGGAGTCTTTGAGGCACTCGGTGACTGATGGGGTGTGTGGGCTGGTGCTGTGCTGCCCATGAAAGGCCTTTGATTTGCAGGGCGCTGTCCCAGGGTTCTGGGAGTTGGGTGCTCTCTCCATTGTGCCGGTTGACCAGCAGAGAAACCCTGTCAGTCCACAGTGACCCCACTGATTCCTCCCTGAAGGGGAAGGCCTCCTCATGTCAGCACCCTGATTGATGGTCTGAAGACACAATCCCATCTCCTGTGGACACTGCTGGCACCTTCTTTTCTTCTTCCCTCTCTTCATCTTTCCTGTGCTCTTAGCCGGACCCTCGCTCAATAGAAGCGATTCCTTGTGAAGGAGTGGGAATGAGCACCATTGCTAGAGAGCTCGCCATGGTAGGTCAAAAGACTGTCCCAGTGAGGGCGTGTACCCTGATGGAAATAGGGGTTGATTATTTTCAGGAGCTTCTGAAAGCTGAGCAGGTAGATATGTGACAGCAGTACACATTTTGAAATGGGCTTTAAATATATTTTATTTTTAAAGTGGTCCGTTTATAGCAGCCTTCGAGATTCAGGACTCGGTGCCCAGTTGCTTATTTGCAGGTTATTTGATAGCTGTGCATTTTAGGAGCAGCCCTGCACTCTATTGCTATTAGGAGAAGCTCAGAAGGGTTGCAAGGTACAGTTCCAGGGAATATTCCTTACCTAAAGCAAGTTTGAGTGGTCCTGTTCGTACCCCGTCCTCGCCGTTTAGCTGGGAATTTTAGCTGGGAGGTAGGTTCTTGCCTACCCTCTGTTGAGTGTTTGGTGAGATATCTATAAACTAACGTCTGCGTTCATACAGCGGTCACGTGTCAGCGTGAACAGCAAAAACAATCTGACGTTTAAAATTCCCACGATGATAGGTGGTACTGTAATCCGATCCGGAACAGATTTGTGGCAATTTGACTCCAATGTGATGTCAATCGGACACATTTTTCCTAAATTTGCATTGGACATTGGACAACAGAAGAGGAGTTCAGTGGTGGGATTGTGGAGTAACAGACCTCATAGGTTTTTGGGCCGATGTCTCGTACCACAACTGCTCCTTGAAATGGCTTAATGTGGCCACCGGAGGGCGTAGCCTTCAGGAGGGTGTGGTTTCTGCATCCAAATAAAATAAAAAGCATAAAAAGAGAAGTTTAAAGAGACCAAAAATGCAAATCAAAGAATATCTGCACGTGCTGGAGGTTCTTCATTGAGTATGTCTTCATTCAAACGTAAAATGACTATTCTTTGCGAATGGCTGGAATCAGTGACCCGAGCTTGTAGAATGGAATTTGTAACAACAGTGAAATCATTTTTGGTGCCTCCTTTAGTAAAAGGTTTCATTACAGACCATCTCCAACAGGATGTTCTTGTATATAAGGAGCCATTTACTCAGGAAGGTCTCCAAACCTGCTCCTGGAGGGCTATGTCTCAGCTCAAGTCTAGCACACCCCATTCAGCCAATCAAGAGCTTTTGAAGACAGTAATTAGTTGGATCAGGTGGGGTGGATTAAGAGCAAGGTTGGAGACCCCTGATTTAGTACCATGGTTCCATACAGCACCATCACCCTCATGCCTTTCCTGAAGACTTGGAAATACATTGGAATTGTTGCAGGTGATGGAGGTTCTTCCTTGAGAAGTGGCGCTGGTTTTGTCAATGGATGGATTCAGAAGGTGAGGGTAGGTTTCTGGCACACAGAGATCCAAGCGTGTAAACTGGAGTTCTGTTTTCCTGTGGAAATGTCTGCTAGTTTGTGTCCTGATATTTCATCTTGTCATGTGAAGCGACAGGCAGGCTCCCACTCCCTGTGTCCTGCTGCACCGTTTCCCCAGCTTGGTTGCAGCTTTATGGCCTGATTTTACATTCGTTGCTTGACCTTGCACCTACTTCCATGCCCTCCTCCTTACCAAGTGATGAAAGGGATGGCTTTCCAGGACCTCGAGAAGAAAGGGGGAGAAAGAGGAATGCTCTCCCGCTCAGACATCATGTGGTGTGTGAGAGTGCATACTTCCATGGCAGGTTTCTCATTACTTCCCTGAATGCTGTTTTTTCCCCCGACTTTGCTTCCAGGAAGTCTCAGTTTACCCTTTTTTTTCGAGCTGAATCAAAAAGATGGCCTGGACGTTAGAACCAAACCCGGGACTTCAGCAAGCTAAAGCTGAACCATCGATCAGTTTGACGAGTTAATACTCTTGAACCATCAACAGCTTGATGAATTGATAGTCGTGGAAATGCTTTGATTTCCCTGACATCCAATAATGACACATTTTAGTGGAGGATGTGGATTCAGCACGGATATATTCGCATGGTTTGAATATGTCTCAAAATTGGAACCAGGCATTCTTTCCTTCTTACCCTCCCTAGATGACTTATCTGGCGATGTGATTTAGGAAATAATTAAGCCTTTCAAAGGGGCTCCATAAGGAACCCTGCCCTCAGAACTATCCGGCGCATTGGAAGACGGACGGTATCCGTCCCCTCTCCTTTCTTGCGGCTCTAAAAACTGCTCTCTTCAGTGGCCCTTCTGCACGTCTTTCTCGTGTGATCTTAAATCTGGAGCTGACCACGTTTGGCAGGCGGACTCAGCAGAGGTTCAGTCTGGCAGTGAGGTCCAGAGTGTTATCTTTGGAAAGTGTTGACAAGACAGACCGTTAGGAGCGAGGAGCGCTGCGTCTGCTGGGAAGACACACTGAGAGTTAGTGTTACAGGAGCATTTCCTGTTCCCCACAGAGAGAGAGACCAAACAGAATAACAGAAGCAGGCTGACGAGGAGCCGTAGGACAGATGGAAACAAAGATGGACATTGGAGACAAAAGATGACCCCCTATCTGCAGAAGAGGAACTTCTGTAAGCTTTGCAGGAGTTGAGATTTTAGATGACGTACCATTGGACCTAGCTCACACCCGAGAGATGCTCTTATTTCTCATCTTCTTACAACATGTCATCTTCTGTTTGTTCTTTAGAGCCACGTATAGAACCTCACCTTCTTCTTCCCAGCCTTGGGTTCATTACACAACTTTTAAAGTCATAGTAGATTATAATCAGACTGGGTATCTCACACTTCCCTCACACACCAAACCACTTCAACCTGCTGCTGAACCGGACCGAAATCAATCCAAAACACACGTGTCTGACGCCTTGAGGGAAGTACAGCAGCTACAATCCACTCCTGAATTGAACTGAATACCAGTTTAAATACCAAAGTAGGGGGCGGGGCTGATGATCAACCTGCATACAGACTCTGACTGATCAGAGAGATTCAAGAGCCTGAACCTCATCTCTGTTTGCTTCTGTTAACCTGGCCATCTTTTAAGCCTTTGACACAAATAAGCATTTAATAGAGAGAAGTTGACTGAAGGTCTTCTTAACACCAGTCACCTCAAGTCAACTAGATTTATGTGTCACTGTTTTAAGGATGTTCCTGGTTGTTTCCAGTTTAGGCCTTATGGAGAGAACAGAGATTGACAGTCTCCAGAGGTGACCATCATTTGGATTCTTGGAGAAGATTCCTGTACAAACAAGCAGTTTTTCGTTGCATGACCTTGTTGGTACAGTAGGTCCATAGATTCTAACTTCCAGTGCTTGTGGGACCTCAGCCACATTCATTACTAGATTAACTCCTCAGATGATAATCTCCTGCTCGTTCTAGGTTGAGCCTGATTAAATCTGTTCTGAATACAAATGTTGTTTTATCACGGCCCGTTGAGTACTTCCTTTTGTCGTCATGCCTCCCAGCCTTTTGAGGCTGTGGATCACTTAACCAAACAGACAAATCGCTAATCACAGCAGGGACTTACTGTGGCCAGGCCGAGGGTTCCTCTCCCGTGTGTGACTGTTTGAACTGTTTGAGTCATTCACAGAGAAAGAGAGGAAGACGAAAACAGAGATTTCCAGAAAGCGAGAGTCTTTGGTGTGGTGGCATGAAGCTGAATGAAGCCCAAGAGCCTGCCGTGAGGGCCTCCTTCACTGTAATGCAGGAATTCATCCCCTTTCATTCTCGTCGGTGAGCAGTGTTTTATTACACCAGTTTTTCGGCCTGAAGGACCCCCAGGGGTTGGCCTGCCAGCTTGGACACTTTTTATAGTTTCAGTTGTGCGATGCATGACAAATTAGCACGCGGGTGAAGTGGACAGTTGTATGGCCGTCCCTTTCTTTGAAACAGCGTGATGTTTCCCGGCCTGGCAGACAGAAGGTTCCGGCTACATAAAGCAGTGCTCAGAGGGAAACAGGGAATGGACAGCTGCTCAGCTTGACCAGATTTGACAAACACAGCCCCAGTGCAGCATCTAACCTCCCAAACACTGGACTGTTCCACAGCATCTCTACCGGTCAGGGAGCAGGAAATATACCTAAACCACAATCAACACCATACAATGTATTTAAAGAGCACAGCAAGCAGGCAAGACACTTTAACCTGGCAAAACAATAATTTAACCAGGCAAAGAACCATGCTACCTGGACATAGAACCTTTTAACCAAACAAAGGACCATGCTACGTGGACATAGAACCTTTTAACCAAACAAAGGACCATGCTACCTGGACATAGAACCTTTTAACCAAACAAAGGACCATGGTGCCTGGACATGGAACCCTTTAACCAGGCAAAGGACCATTGCACCTGTATATAGTCTTTTAACCAAGCAAAGAACCAAGCTACTTGGAAATGGCAAAGAACCGTTCAACGAACATTTGAACCTGGCAAGGATCAGTTTAGTCATGCAATGAACCCATTAACCAGTAATCCCAGTGTCCGTATTGTTACTGTGGTTCTATATAGTGTCGTTCTAATTTCAGGTGACTTATGGATCTCATTGGAACATCTCCATTTTTGATTTTTTGATGATCAGCTTCACAGATAGGGAGGAGATCCTGCTGATGGTGATTCAGCAACACTTTCCAAACAGCTGTTCCGTCACTTTTATTAGCTTCTATGGTCTAATATCTTAGCCACAGGCTACTGTACTCATGGTAGGAGTTATTCTATTGAGCCTGACTCATCTCGCTGTAACAGCAGCAGTGTATTTTCTTCCTGACCCAGTTTTAGCTTGGTCTCAGTGGTCCAGGATGCTCTACTGACACAAATCTGGCTCATTTGTGACTCAGGCTGCTGGTATAAATACCTGTAGATCTTTCCACAGTCTGATCTGAATCCTTCTAGACTGATAGTACCATGACCTCCCGACGGTGTTTACTTTTCTTGTAGGTAGAAATGTACAAAATGATCAAATGGGTGCCAGAACTTTTGGACAAGTCTGTAAAACATCAGGAAATAAATATAAACTGTCTGAAATGTGCAGGAACAGAGAGGTTTGTATAAAAGCCCATTCAGTCCACATTCCTTTAGGAGACGGATCACAGGAATACTGTGAGGGAAAGACGGCAGGAATAGGGAAGATCAGTCAGGACAGAGCTGTTCTGTAGAGTGATGTCATCACTTTCTCTCTGTTGCACATGTGCGTAAGTCATCAGTGTTTCTCCAAACCCTCACGTTTCACTAATGAATCACACTTTAATTTTCTGCCGTGTTTCTCCTCGCAGTCGGTCTGTCAGCATGAGCTGCAGGATTGGCCGGCCTGGGAGATCTCTGCTGGACCGCTCAGGGTCCGGGGGTGGAGGGGGTTCTATAATTAAGGCCATTCAAGGGGCTCCATCATCAGGAAGGAGGTTGCAGGGTCAGTGCTGAAGTGCTGCCATAGCCATATGTCAGTGTCCAGGAGTTCAAGAGAGCATGACTGTCCTCTCTCTATCCGGGTGGGTAGAACGGCCCTCCCTCTTCTCCAGCGATGAGCTCCAGTGGTGTTGATGGTTCCATGGTGACCCCGCTTCAACAATCACGAGCAGGGCTCATAGTGGCTCAGCCGTCGCAGGTTCAAATATTTTTATGTTTATTCCACCTCCCTCTCTCAGTGTAGTTACAATGATAAAGGTTTAATGGGGTATTTTGTCTGTATTTATGAGTGTGAACAGGACAAACTGAACTCGTGCGGATCAGTGTGTTATGGACTGGTGTCTCCAGATGTAAACGACAGAAGCTCACGTCAGAGATCAAACACGTCTTGACTGATTGGTTGTATCTGCTGTCAGAGATCAATCATGCTAATTGGATTTTCCGCTGACCCGTTCCTTTAAAGCCGGGTCTCTGCTTACTGGCCCGTGCTGATGTCTCTGTTCCTCTGTTGAGGTTTCTGTACACTTTGGTTCCTCCGCTGATGAGAAAGGTAGATGCCTGCTTCTTTCTGGTGTTCGCGCTGTGCTGAACAGTGGCAGCACAACTCTTTCATAGGCTTTGGGATCGTCCACGCTTTCAAGGTCAAACAAAAGCTACTGTACATTCATTCAGCTCGCTCGGCGATATCGCCTCCCAGAGGTCTTCATGATCTACACAGGGCAGGGTTCCTCTGACAGGCTGGACCGCTCGGACTGGTCTGTGAGGGATAAACTGGAGAGAAGGTGGAGATTAGTTTAGACCCAAAGCTCGGGTAATCATAGTTGTCAATGAGCAGAATGGCAGCAGGTCATCTTCAGGTCGTCGTCCTGCTTTTGTCACGCTGTTTTCATGTGTCCAGAAGGTCTGGTGTCATAGTGTGGGTGCAGTTCCAGACACATCTTCACTGCAGACAGTTTAACAGACCAACGTTACGTTATCATCTTTCATTCTTCTTTTAATTCGTCGTTTTCCTGCAGAGATAGATGGGTCAGTGTCAGTGGGCTGCTTTACGCCGGACAGGAGGCTGAGGGTCATTCCAGCTGGAAGTCAGAGCAGACCCCCAAATCAGAGCGACCTAATCATCTGTATCATCAGTTCCACTGAGGAGAACGCTGAACGGCAGTGTAAAGGCTTTAGTGTGTAGCTGATTGGAGCGATGGGAGATGTCTGAACAGCTACAGTTATGGTCACTCCTGTCAGCGGGAGAACAGCGTCGGGAAAAGGGAAAAACGGAAGGTCAGTGATGACCCCAGGATTGCCAATAATCTTTAGAGCTGTGCATTATGGGAGGCATATTAGACAAGACTTTACTGGCCAGCTTCATTAATGTGCTGCCTGTGTGAATATGTATGTGGTCAAAAGTATTTGGACATCCAAAATCAGTGCTGTGAGTATATGATTGCATTCAGTGACGAGTGTTAGGTTAGTGAGGTGTGGATGTTAGATGATCACCACCCTACCTCATCCCCAACTCATCCCAAAAGTTCTGTATGGAGCTCCATCGTTCCAGAGAACAGAGTTCCACTGCTCCACAGCTCAATGCTGGGGGTCTTTATACCCTCTAGTCCACACCTGCTATTAGACATGGAGACAATAGAATCATGTGTGTTTATCTGCTCCAGAGAGTCCTATTCTATTGGCAGTAGTTCTCTCTGTAGAATCTGTGTGCATTTGCACATCTGTGTCAGCAACAGGTGTAACTTAAAGTAGCTGAATGTAGGGGTGAAGAAGGGGTGTCCACAAACTTCTGGACATGTCATGTATGTTATTTAATCCATACGCTGAACGGCCTGATCCAGACTCCTCCTCCTGGGCAGGGTTTCATACTGGTTTCAGGTTCTGCTCCAGACACAGAGCTGAATTACACTGTAACCCGACCCTCTTACACAGTACACCGTCCACACCGTGTTCCACTTTCAACACCTCTGACACCCTGCACCCCAGCTCTCCTCTTCCAGCCATATCATTAAAACCACTACCAGCTGAAGTGAATAACACTTCTCTGGTTCCAGTATCTCCTGTGGAGGGGTGGAGAGATCAGCGAGTAAGAGAACAGTCAGGTACTGATGTGGGTGAGACATTGAGACATTGTGATGTTCTAGACGACTAGGCAGGTCTTGTGGGATGTTCCTGGAATGCAGTGGCCATAAGTGCTCCAAGTAAGGAAGAGGTGGTTATAACACAGAAAATACGATAACTCCTCCATCCACCTCCATCCTGCTCTCCAGCTGAACAATCAGCCTGTGATTGGGCCTCACAGCTTTGGGTCTGTTGATGGGTTGGGGGTCAGAAGTCATAGGGGCTGGTGTTTGGAGATGGAGCAGGTGATAGTGAACACATTAGCCCACCTCTCCTTACTGGAGCGGATGCTGGTGAGGAGAGATGGTGGTGATTAGGTGGTGTTGCAGAGTGTTTTCAGTGCTGAGATCGGATTTGGTGATTAGGCTGGATTTCAGAAGGTCTGATTGCCTTTTGAAGACCTCGAGGGCTTTCTGAATGACCAGAGGAACCTGTGAAAACACCAGGATGCCTCAGCTCATGGCAGGGCTGATGATCAACCTGCATACAGACTCTGACTGATCAGAGAGAGGGGGCGGGGCTGATGACATCATATATTGGGTTATAGAGGAAAATGAGAAGGAAGGGGCTGTCAAATTTCAAAATAAAGGTCCTGAGAAGGGATAATACTGATAAATAAATAACAAACAAAATAAATAAGTATAAAAATAAAAATAAAGAAAATATTCCTATAAATATTAAATTTTTGAAAATAATAATATCCGGTTTGTGTGACTGATTCCTATAAATACTGTTCTAATGTTCTGGTGAATTAAAGAAAACTCAGGGTTCTAAAGCTTAAAGGTGTCGATTTTGTGACCTTTAGCCCCGCCCCCTCGCGCTGAAGTTATAAGGAATGTTTTCCCGTTTCCTCATTTAGAAAGTGTGACACAGGAATCAGAAACTGGAGCTCATTCTGGGAAAGTGTGGGACATCCATGCGTATTGGTATCCCGGCCTGGTCACAGTTTAGACGTGTGCTGTAAATATTGATGACGTGTTTGTGTTTACCTTTCTCTACATTACATATATAAACACACTCAGTGGAAAGGCTGCTGAAGGGTCTCGCCGTGGAGTCACAGAGCAGATGTTCAGATAACGAGCTGCTTGACCCGCGGGCAGCCCGACACTGTAAACGTCCTCACGGCTGTTTGTTTTACTCGTTCGCTGCACATCCTCTCTTCTTCCGCCTTCCGTCCACTTCAATAGTATGCAAATCATACGTTCCCCTCCCGCAGACGGCCACTGTTCTCCGGCCAAGAGCGGCTCCCGTCACGCAGGCCTCTAATTGTGCCGTTTACCCCGGCCTGCCCGGGCAGCCTCCTTTTGTTTTTAATCATGTAATATTGGGAGGGTGTAGAGGTTCAGCAGCCTGCGCTGTAAATCCCATCGGCTTCCACAAAGCCAGCGTCCCCCTTTGAGGCCTTTTATGGGTTCCAGCTGCACTCGGGCACTCTGGAATCACGTGCAGAGGAAAAGGTTCAGTGTAACAAAGAGATAAGCTCAGAGTTTTCAGGGGAATTCCACTTATTTCACAAATCTGCAGGTAAACAAAGATGTAGAGTCAGAAATGGAACAGATGATGTGGATCATATCAACATTGTAGAGCGTTATAGAGCGCCCCTACGCTTCCTGTAGTGTATTACAGTCTGTCAGAATGAGCTGTGGATCATATGAACATTATAGAGCGTTATAGAGCGCCCCCTACGCTTCCTGTAGTGTGTATTACAGTCTGTCAGAATGAGCGTGTGATCATATGACATTATAGACGTTATAGAGCGCCCTCACGCCCTCTGTAGTGTATTACAGTCTGTCGAATGAGCGTGTGGAGATCATATGAACATTATAGAGCGTTATAGAGCGCCCCCTACACTTCCTGTAGTGTAATTTGTCAGAACGAAGCGCAGGGATCATATATGATCAATATAGAGCATTATAGAGCCGCCCCACGCTCTTGCAGTGTATTACAGTCTGTCAGAACGAGCGTAGTATCATATGATCATTATAGAGCATTACAGAGCGCCTCACGCTTCCTGTGTGTATTACAGTCTTGTCGAACGAAGCGCGTGATCATATGATCACATAGAGCGTTATAGAGCGCCCCTACGCCTGTAGTGTATTGGCAGTCTGTCAGAACGAAACGCAGGATCATGGCGATCATTATAGAGCGTTATAGAGCGCCCTACGCTTCCCTGTAGTGTATTACAGTCTGTCAGAACGCAGCGCAGGGATCAAGATCATTATAGAGCGCTATAGAGCGCCTCACACTTCCTGGCGCCACAGTCTGTCAGAACGAAAGCGCGTAATTACGCGATCATTATAGAGCCGCTATAGAGCGCTCTGCCACTTCCTGTAGTATTACAGTTCAGTCAGAATGAGCGTGTGGATCATATGAACATTATAGAGCGTTATAGAGCGCCCCCTACACTTCCTGTAGTGTATTACATTCTGTCAGAATGAGCGTGTGGGTCATATGAACATTATAGAGCGTTATACACTTCCTGTAGTGTATTACAGTCTGTCAGAATGAGCGCGTGATCATATGAACATTATAGAGCGTTATAGAGCGCCTCATAATTTCCTGTAGTGTATTACAGTCTGTCGAATGAGCGGATCATATGAACACAGGAGTGTTATAGAGCGCCTCTCACACTTCCTGTAAGTATTACAGTCTCGTCAGAACGAGCGTGGATCATAAGTGATCATTATAGAGCGTTATAGAGCGCCCCCTACACTTCCTGTAGTGTATTACAGCTGTCAGAACGAGCGTGTGGATCATATGATCATTATAGAGCGTTATAAACATTGTTGGTCACTGACTGCAGCTCTGTTTGTGTGCAGTGGGTTTTGACTAACATCATGTTCTGCTCTTCAGGCCGTTCACGCTGTAACTAGTGGCTGATCCTGACTGAGTGTGTAAAAGCCGGAGCAGCAGATATGAAGTGTGTGTGAAGGGCTGAGCGGCTCTGGCCGGGCTCTGCGCCTGCAGTCTGACATCGGGCCGTGATTGAGTTTAACCATTAGCAGGTGTGCTGTAGGGCCCCGGGGGCAGGGGGAGGGCTGGGGCCCGTGTGTGGATCAAAAACACGAAGCAGCAGATTTCAGTAAACAGTGGAGAGCCGATACGGAGGCAGACCGACGTCTTTCACGCTGTTTTCTTAAGAACAGCGGCGTTTTAATGGTGCTTTAAATGAACACAGTTTTACATCACCTTCATTACTGCTCAGATAAACACAGACACCAGTGAGGATCATGTTATTGATCATTATCAATCAGTGGTGCTTGAACGAACCACTTCTTAGTCCAATATGAACCATGGATTTACAAGGTAGCTGTTATGGTGTTGTGATGGTATCCAGAAATGTTGCTATGTAACTATTTAGTGCTACCTAGGGTACTAGATATTTGATAGTTGCAATAGCATCCCAACTAGTTTATACATTGTTGCTAGGTGGTTACTATGGTGTTGCTTGATGGCTTGTAGGGTGTTGCTAGTTTGTTTCTGGACAGTTAGTTTCCTGGGTGTTATGGTGTCTTGGGTTCTGGGTGTTTCTACTGTGGTGAGTGATTGCAAGGATGTGGCAAGGTGGTTACTATGGTGTTGCTAGATGGTTGCTATGGAGTTGCTTAAGGGGTTTTCTAGGGTCTTTTTTAGTGGTTGCTCTTGTATCCCAGGTCATTCCTATAGTACGTGTGGTGGTTGGTGGAGTGTTGGCCAGTGGTTGCTGTGGTCCCCTATGTGGTATTGTAGGTTTGGATATATAGTCAGTCATATGTCTGATGAATGTATTGATAAAATCACAAATAATATTGAATATCACACTGGATTTGAAGGCCTTTTCTTGGATTAAGCTTCACCTTGATTCATCAAAACACCCACAGAGACTCACTGGGAGACTGCGTAGGTACACATTGGGCTGTCACCATGGTAACTGGCAGTAAAACTTAACCCTATTTGAGGACCACCTCCCTGTGCCTGACTGGGGATCAGCTGAACCACTCACTGAGACGGTTCTGACTGAGTTCAGTTGGGTTATTGATTAACACACAGAACCGCAGCCTGCAGCTCCACTCGACTAATGTTTAACTACAGCACTGAGTGTCCCAGTGTCCCAGCTCGGTCCGAGGCAGTGTTTAACACCGTCGGCGAGGTCGTGAGGACAGTGCGGCCACTTTACACACACTGGCACCTACAGGTCAGACACATGCAACTCAAAGACTTCTCAGGCTTTCAAAGCTGATCCTTCCATGGGTTTAACTACAGAACCCACTTCCAGACAGTTAGACTGCAGCGATGCCGTGTCCAGGTCGTAGAGCAGGAGCAGGGAATCCCAGTCCAGAGAATCCCAGTCTGATTCCTGCACAGTGTACTGATCTCCCTCCTCCAACTGACCTTCTAAACCAGGCAATTACTGCACACGAGCAGGACAAGCACACAACTCTCTGACTGTACCTGAACTAACTACACTGCTCATCCTGCTGCTCCATCAGCAACACCGTCATTTCAGCTCTGAACCCAGAAAAGAGCTCAAACACACTGACTCTAAACTGACTCGGACTGACTCTAAACTGACTCACACTGATCCACATTGACTCACGCTGACTCTAAACTGACTCACACTGACTCCAAACCGACTCACACTGATCCACATTGACTCACACTGATCCACATTGACTCACGCTGACTCCAAACCGACTCACACTGATCCACATTGACTCACACTGACTCTAAACTGACTCTAAACTGACTCACACTGACTCCAAACCGACTCACACTGATCCACATTGACTCACCTGACTCCAAATCGACTCACACTGATCCACATTGACTCACGCTGACTCCAAACCAACTCACACTGATCCACATTGACTCACGCTGACTCTAGATTGCATCACACTGACTCTTAACTGACTCACACTGACTAACTCAGCTCTGCCCGTATCACTCAGATAGAGACGTGTCCTCTGAAAAGACCATTCAGCTCTAAAGCAGCAGCGTTACGGGCAGTAAATCCTCACCGTCCAGCCGGGCTGCATAGCTGGACCCGGGAGGGTATTTCTGCGGTATTAGGAGACGAAAAGCCAGATTCAACCTCTACAACACACAACAGAACTGTCCACCAGTCGTGTGGGCGGGGCTAACTGTTAGATAATCAAACTTCACCCTGAAGTGCAGAGGGTCAGCTCTGTGTGTGTGTGTGTGTGTGTGTGTGTGTGTGTGTGTGTGTGTGTGTGTGTGTGTGTGGTGTTCTTACTAATCTGCATTCTTTTAAGCAGAATAAAGCACTTTTTCTGAAACTGATTCGTTAAATCACTCCATAGAGACCAGCTGGAGCTCTGATTGGTCAGGATAATCACTGAGACACAGTAACAGCACTGCTGGACAGATGTACTAATAAACAACGAGACATGAATAAATTAAAAAATGAGAAGAGTGCTTTTTATTGATGTGTGTGTGTGTGTGTGCAGCGTGGTGTGTGTGTGTGTGTGTGTGTGAGAGAGAGTGGATATTGACTGTTAATGGGAAAGCTTGGGGAATGAGTGAGGGTGTAGATATGGGTCTGGACGGGTCTGGATGGTTACAGATATCCAATGGGGGATGGAATGGATATATGATAGTGATACTGATGTAGGTGTGAACGGGTTTGTGGCCTGGACGGGCCTGGAAGGGTCTGGACGGGTTTCCGGACGGTCTGGGACGACCGTATATGGAAAATTATTCTTAGGGTGAAGATTAGACGCAGTTAAGATTCACTGGATGATGATTCAACCTCGTGGTTTTTTTTTTCTTTTTTCCTCCTCATGTTCCTGCTGATTCAATAAAGGTAAGATCATTTTCCATTTCATTATTGTTCCCTGGTTTGAGTTAATCACAAAGGCGGAACCTTTAGAACTTTCCCACATCTATTAGGTATGGAATCAGACACGCACCACGGACTTCTCGCTGACGCTATGATTCATTTCGTCGCCTCTGGGATTCGAAGTTAGAGAAGGTGAGTGTGATCTCCACTTCTGGAATCAGTGCTTCTTCAGCGAAAGGAGAGGCCTCTGTGATCTGGTCAATGTGTGGCTGTGTCAAGTGGTGTTTAGCTGGGCACAGTGTACAGTAGATGTTTGGGAGCTCTGAGGAACCGTTGGAACAGTTGATCCCACAGTTGTTTGCCATGTATGGAGAGCAGCGGGGAGCCCCTCTGGTCCTAAGCTTCTGATGAATGGTCCCAGTTAAAATGTTCTTATACTGCATATTCTGAAGGTCATGTGAAATTTTCTCCTAGTAAATAAAAAAATGTCTATCAGCCCTACCAGCTTTCAGATGCCCTCAGCCCCTGCTGCCTTCACAGGGACATCCACACGCCTATTTGCCCTTGATCTTACTGTTGTAGGAAAAATATTACCATTAGAGGTCAGACCGTCTCATGGACACATTGAGTCCAAGACTTTGTAGTTGTTGACCCTGAGACAATGCCAGGACTTGTAGTGTTTAGTTCAGAGTCAAGACTGAGACATTGTAATAATAAAAAGTCAAGGCCAAGACCAGGACACATCGGTCCAGGTCAGGGCTTTAGACATTGTGTTAGTTGAGTCTAGATCAAGACCAAGACAGTGTCCTCATCAAGACCAACACTGGGACACATCAAGTCTGAGTGAAGTATGAGACCATGTGACATTGAGTCTGAGTTAAGTCCTAGAATTTGTAGTCAAACCCAAGGCAAGGTGAGACCAAGACACTTGATTGATTTCAGGACAAAGATTAGACATTGCAAAGTCAAATCTGAGTCAAGAATGGTTCTGAGACACACTGAGTCCGATTCAGGGGTTAGACATGGTGGCACCTGAGTCTCAGTCAAGACCAAAACTTGGACATATAAGTCAAGACCTAAACGTTACTGCATTTGAGTCACGACCAAGGCTGAAAAAGGCTGGCCTCTGATTTTACCTGTTGGGGTAAAAAACTCTTCCATCATTTTAAGGTTGAAGATCCTTTAAGGTGGAGTCCTTATTGGGAGGAGCTGGTGGCTATGCTCCTTTAACCATAATTCATGCTGATCTTCAGTGGTGGGCAGGCTGGAGCAGTGATTTTCTCAGCAGCTTTTAGGATGCTCTGTAAGTTTGCTGTGGGAGTAGGCCGTGATGGAGGACGTGATGGCACTCTCAATGACAGTCCTTTAGGACCGTGATGGCAAGTTGAGATTTTTCCTACTTGGCATCGAAAGTGCAGACGTGGTTGGACTTTCCTGATGATGGAGATGAGCTGCAAAGTGAAAACATCTAGACGATTTGCTGTTATTTCAATTCCAAGGGAGATACACTGATACGACGAAAGCCATTTCTCCATATCCTTTATACACCATCAGTCATAACATTATGACCACCTCCTGTTTCTTCTGTCACTGCCCATCAACTCCTCTGGCCATTCCAGACTCCTTTCACCCTGATCTTCAATGATCTTCACAGGACCACCACAGAGCAGGCTTTATGCTGTGAAAATGCCATAAGACTGGACCGGCTGGTTCTTACAGCTCTTTCAGGGATGGACAGTGTTGAATGGATGGCTGATTGGTTTTGATATCTGACGTAAGACTTGATGATCTACTTATTGATTACTCACAGCATCAGCATGTGTTACAAGCCCCAAAACAAACCGTATCAGCCTGATAGTTCTCACATCCTCTGCGTGTATGAAGCTGTGGACGCGTTAGAACCTGAGAACCAATCACAAAGTCACGCTGGAGAATTGTTGATAAATATTTTTCGCTGGGATCTGCTCGTGAGAAGACGCGACCCGGCCGATTTATTTTCATTTGTCTGACAGAGATTGACTAGTAATTAGGTATCTGGTGTCGCCTGAGGTCAGTGTTCAGTCGAGCTGTGCTGAGAAAGGCAGTCCGGCTGTTTTTGAAAGACTAATCTGAGAGCTTTGTGTTGGAAGGACATCACTGGGACTGGCCCACGGTGACACGGAAAGGTCCTTCTAGGGTAAAACAACGCTGATAGAAGCCGTCCTCACCCACCGAGCGTGGCCAGGAAACTTCTAGCTGAAAGAAGGCCTATGCTATGATTTGTAGGGTAGGACCGTCTTGTATTGACACACAGATTTTTGATTTCTGATCAGAAAATAAATCCCAACTCAGGATCTCGGTAAGTGGAGAACCCTCCTCAGTCTATGGCCCCGCTTATACTACAAGCTACGTTATTTAATTCTGATCAAGACAAATGAAATTCAATCCCCACAAATGAAATAAATGTTGATCTAGAACCAAATATGAAAGCAGTGGCTTAAATGCACTTTAAAAAGATTGGATTTGGAATGTCCAGGCATGAAAATTGAATAAAACATTTTCCATTGTGTAGGGGTGTGTCCATCACATAAACCCCACCCTTCACCTAATGAATATTAAAATACAATGAATGTATAAAAGTACTGTTTACAGAATGATGGAGTATATAGAACAAAATGTGTTTCCCCACATGGTTTTGGTAGCAGTAGAAAATTCAGTAAAAGCTCTAGAACAACAGAAATTATGCTAGGTCCTCATGTTCCACTGATCAACCAGATCGGATCAGGACGTCCTTACCTAAACGAAGTAAGGAGTGTGATGTGGTTAGCACGTTAAGTTAAAAGTGATGTGTCTGCTGGGCTGGTCCTGGGGGTCTGAAGATCCCTCCTGAGTTTGTGTTCTGTGTTCCGGTCCATAAGAGATTGTGATGGCTTGTATGAAAGCAGTCCCCCAAGAGAAACATCCCTCCCGAATTCCGGCTGCGGGCCCTCAGGATCTTTGGCCTGTGTCTGCTCTCGCTGTTCCAGTCTGTGGCAGCCTTGTAAAAGGAGGCATTAAGCTTGGCCTTTTACTGAATGCAACAAACAAACATTTACCCAGCCCCGTAAACAGCGGACAGGTCGTCCGTTTTGGAATGGGGACGTTTTTCCTATGGCTGGGTCCTGCAGGAGTGCTCTGGTACAGCTTCAGAAAGCAGGTGATAGAGTGAGGAACTGAAGGCCTGCCTCGTTACTGCCAAACGGGCAAACCCTGCTGTCTCCCAGGACAAAAAGAGTCTTTGAGAGTTCTGCCTGCCTCTTTGCCAAGAGTGGATTATGTCCATTTTGTGCGACACTGAAGAAAGCAGCCCATTCCCTGGGCAAAGCTCCTCTGAATGGAGCAGTATCAACACCTCCATCTCCACTCAGACTCAGAAAAGGCTTCAGGATTGTCAGAAGGTCTGAACTAAACCCAAGTCTTGCATAATAAAGAGCAGGTATTATTTAATTGGTAGCTGTTGTTTATGGCAACATTGTCTGCCATTCACAAACCTGAAGACACTAACCAACTGAAATAATGGTGCCTGGCTCGGCACAGGACCCCTCTGAGCATCTTCTGACCGCTGCAGTCGTTTTAGTGTCCACACTAATTGCATGCTTGTCATATGTCCAGGGTGGTTAGAGTGGGGGCTTTCTTTAAATGCGGGCTCTTGTGGACACTTACAGCCTTCAGCAGTCACTCTTATCCCAATGGACTTACAGAGGGTCTTCACTGGCCTTAGCCAGCGAGAACAGGATAGAATCCAGAGATACCTCTAACCCTAGAGATCAATAAGGAAGTCAGAAGTGATCATGACTGTGAGGTTAGTGCTGAATTGGAGTCCTGAAGGACATGGGTCTCTCTCAGAGCAACCAGTAGGACTTCTACTAATGACTATTTTCTCAACTATTTTACCAATCAGTGTCACCTCGGTACCAGAACAGAAAAAGTCTAAATGCTTGTCTTCCATACATCTCAAGGGACTGGTGACAGGAGAGCTTTATTTTGGTGACTGCATCTTGACAGGATCTCAATTTACCCCAAAGGTTCATCAAGTCCACTTTTAACATCCACAAAGAGCAACCAACAGCTGGCCTAAACCCTTCGCTATGTAATTAATTGAGGGGCAGCAGGGTCAGGTCAGATTTTAATCTTATTTTTATCATCTGTGCTGAGGACAGAGGCCCGATGCTATCATTCGGTGTTGGATTGTGCCGTGTCATTCCGGGTGGTGCACATCACGCGGGCTGTTTTTAAAAATCCCCGCCCACTCACGCTCGAGCAGCTGTCAGCAGTGTTGTCTCTCAACACGCTGCTTATGGCCCCAGTTCATCGGCCCCACCGGCCCAGCATTTCAACACCCTCAGCTCAAGTGTCCAGCCGACCTGATAGTGTCCCGTGCAGTCGATAACAGCAGGCTTTGAGGTCTCCAGTGCCGTACCTAGACTTGCTGTAATGGAAAACATGCCGAAGTTATGTGACGTTATGAAAAACAGACATTCGTTTCAACTTGGAAGAAAGTTTGGTTTGAGGAAGTCTGATATTGGTCCTCTGCCTCTGGCCCTTGTAGGATCACATCTCTTTCCTCTTTTGAGACAGATTTATTTTGAGCCTTGCACGATTTGCCACATGGCCGTAAACGGTCTGGGAAACAGTACGGCAGTTCGTCAAACGTGTCTCTCCCTCCTCTCCAGTCAGGACCTTCGCTGGACGAGCTCAGAACAAATTGTTGGCTGGACATTCTGTAACACGGACGAACCCCCAACTGTTTGACAGCACTGTCAACCACTGAACAGATTACAACTAACGTTTCTTTAGATCGCCGTCTTCCCCGTCCCCTTTACAGAATCATTTCTGTAAATTAGGCCAGCGTGGGGTCGCTGTGAATCGCATCTATAAAAGAGTGATTTGCAGGCATTTTAAACCCCATGTTTAAAGTCAGCGTAACTACTGGTGAACACTTGAAGGATCAGCTGAGCTGCTTTCTGCTGGATTTTGTCCAAAGAAAAAGACGGACGAGAAAGAGCAAGAGTTAGAAATATATCCCTTCTGTTTCTGTACTTACCCTGTCCCTGTCACACTGCCCGTCTCTTCCCTACAGACACCCTAACTCCCTCCTCCCCACCATCACTTCATCCCTTCTCTGGAAAGTTGGAAAGATGCTCCAGGCCTCAGGCAGGTGGCACTTTTCCTCTCACACCCAGACAGGACAAGAGCGGGGAACTCTCTGGGAGCTTTGGGTTCTTCCAAACAGACTCAACTGCACATGACCTGCTGTCTCAGGCCGTATCCATCCAGCAGGTCTTGGGTTTTTAATTCCTTACCGAATCCCAGCAGAGACCCGGAGCCTCTTGTGGCCTGAGGAGCAGATGTATCCCGTTTATGACTTATGCATTTGAACCCAAAGTTGCATCTTAAGGGCTCTGCATTCCTTCCCAGAATCACACAGTCCCTGTCCTTCTCCTCTCCGTATAAACCAGAGGCTGGGCTGTTTATGTGATTTATGATGGACTGCTTTTGATCGCCACAAGCACTGGGACAAAACAATGCAGTGACGATGTTTTTGATCAGTAGGACCAGCCTGGGGAAGCCTTTCTTGCAGTCCCCTTCGTGGTGATAGGAGGCCCAGTGAACCCTGTAGACAGACAGGCTAGCAGGCAGGTGGAAGGCATTAGCTCAGGTCCTCATGAGAGGAGACCATCACCTGATGACAGGCTTCGGGATTTATTAAAGGGGACGAAGCATTGGTCCTCATGGGGCCAGTTCCACTGGAATGTGTTTATTAAAAGAGACGTCCTTGAAGTGCACTGATCACTTTCAGATTCTTAAGCAGTGAAGTCGGGCAGATACAGCAGGATGCCAATTTCCCAGATGTTCACTGTGCCCTGCCTTGCACTAAATTGCAGTGTCAATGGTGAATCATCAAATCACTCTAAATGACCTTTCATTTTCAAAAGCGTCCAGACATCTGCTCTTTGAAAGGTCACTGCTGGGATTTAATTCCACTGAGCTACCAGAAGTCGAGTTGGACAATCTGGGATTATCCTAAGGGCATTTGATAGAAATCCATCATTCCACTTTTTGGAGTGGTGTTCAGTTGAGCTGCATCCCTCCAACTCATCCCAAACTCATCCCCAGTGGACTTCCATCACTACAGCTCATCCCAGGGGTTTAACTGGAGCTCAAACCTCCCAACTCATCCCAAAAGTGTTCAACCGGACTTCAGCTGTCCAGATCATCCCAAAGGTGTTAAACTGAGATCCTCCCTCTACCTCATCTCAGTACAGTGGTAGAGTTTGGGATGGAGCTTCCTTTCAAGTGTAGTAAGAAATATTTTTCCTTTTGGTCAGAATAGGTGTTGTATATGTTCAGGGTTTAGAGGGCGAGTAGATGATGTCTGAGAATCTCCAGTTTTCCAGTGCCTGGCAGTTACGGACTGGAAAACTCGCGCAAGCTGTTGGAAGCTCCTCACGCATCTCCAGGTGTCTTGACTAAATTTCTCTGTCAGTGTGTGTATACATGTGTGTGTGTGTGTGTGTGTGTGTGTGTGTGTGTGAGTGACTCCCCATCTGTTTTCCGATGCAGAGCTTGGTGTGTGTCTTCTCGCTGGCGTGGATTCTGCTGGTGCGCTGGCCTGTAATTTATCCTCGGCAGTACTGGCTAGCTCAGAGGGCCGCAGTGATTATTGCAACTCATTTTGCATCACTTCACATCCAAGAAAAGAGGCCAGTCACTAGTGACACGCTTTTTCCAGTTTTTCCACTGTAGGCTTGGAGAAAGACGAAGATGGAAAGACAGAATGAAACGGACAGAGAGAGGAGATTTACTCGTGTAGCTGAATGATTTGGGCTTAACTCAGAGGAAACATAAACAGTGTGAAGGAGGGCGCCTATAACGCCTAGGTCAAGCCCATATGATCCACGCCATTCTGACAGAGACTGTAATTGCAATGCACAGAAGTGTAGGGGGCTTATAACGCCTATAATGTTCATGATCCACACGCCATTCTGACAGACTGTATACACTACAGGAAGTGTAGGCGCCTATAACGCCTATAATGTTCATATGATCCACACGCTATTCTGGGACAGGACTGTAATACACTACAGGAAGTGTGGTAGGGCGCCATAACGCCTATAATGTTCATAAGGATCCACACGCCATTCTGGACAGACTGTAATACACTACAGGAAGTGTAGGGGGCGCCTATAACGCCTATAATGTTCCATGATCCACATCACTATTTTGACAGACTGTAATACACTACAGAAGTGAGGGCGCCTATAACGCTTCTTATAATGTTCATATATGATCCACACGCCATTTTGACAAGACTGTAATATTAATTACAGGAAGTGTAGGGCGCCTATAACTTTCTATAATGTTCATATGATCCACACGCTCAATTCTGACAGAGACTGTAATACACTACAGGAAGCCAGAGTGCTTAACGCCTATAATGTTCCTCATATGATCCACATTTCTACTATTCTGACAGACTGTAATACACTACAGAAGCCGAGGGCGCCTATAACGCCTATAATGCCTGATGTGATCCACACTATCTCTGACAGAGACTGTAATACACTCACAGTGAGGCGAGGGGTTTATATAATTTATAATAAGTCTATGTGATCCACACGCCATTCTACAGACTAACACACTACAGGAGCGAGGGCGCCTATAACGCTTATAATGTTCATATGATCCACACGCCATTTTGGACAGACTGTACACTCACAGGAAGGAGGGGGCCATAACGCTTCTATAATGTCTATATGATCCACACGCCATTTTGACAGACTGTAATACACTACAGAAGGGCGCTTATAACGCTTCTATAATGTTCATAAGGGGATCCACACGTCATTCTGACAGACTGTACACACTACAGGAAGTGTAGGGGCGCTTATAACGCCTATAATGTTCATATGATCCACACGCTATTCTGGATAGACTGTAATACACTTCAGAGAAGTGGGCGCCATAACGCCTATAATGTTCATATATGATCCGGTTAATGCCATTCTGGGATGATCAGAGTTTACACCTCTATAATGCCCATAGTAAGGGATCCCAGCCATTCTGACAGACTGCACCACAGGAAGTGTAGGGGCGCCATAACTGGCAATGTTCATATGGGATCCACACGCCATTCTGACAGACTGTAATACACTACAGAAGTGAAGGCTTATAACGCCTATAATGTTCATATGATCCACATGCTCATTCTCACAGACTGTAATACACTACAGAAGTGTAGGGGGCGCTTATAACGCCATAATGTTCATATGATCCACACAAATATTCTGACAGGGACTGTGTCACAATTACAAGAAGTGTAGGCCGAAACGCCTATAATGTTCATATGATCCACACGCTTCATTCTGACAGACTGTAATACACTACAGGAAGTGTAGGGGGCGCTCTATAACGACACACACTCATAGTGACAGACTGCTCCTGCCACAGGAGGCTCGTGCAGGAGATATTTGAGTACTGCAGGGTTTAAAAAAACATTCACAGCATCTGTTGCAGAGAGAACCACAGGGTTTATGGGGAACACAGAGCTGCCAGAGGACTCTGACAGTGACAGCCATAAAAATACACACATGCTAGTGCTCCACATGTGTTTCTGTGTGTGTGTGTGTGTGTGTGTGTGTGTGTGTGTGTGTGTGTGTCACTGCAACAGAAATTCAGCCTGCTGCACCTATTACTGACACACAGATGTGCAAATGCACACACAGCTTGCCTTGTAGAGAAATTCTGCCCATAGAATAGTTTAGCAGATAAACAAAAGTGACCCTATTATTCCATTATGTCCATAGCAGGCGCGGACTACTGTCTCAGGCAAGCTGGCACAGCAGGACTAGAGTCCTACCCCTGCCCTGCACAGTTACCTTCAAACCAACTGTTCAGTTAAAATGTCCACATTCCCAGTGCAGTCTGCATCCCAACCTAACTGGGGTGACTGGAATGCACCTGTTGTGAATATTCCGCTAATGTTACTCTGCCTTTTTCCAATATCGTGGGTCGCACGGCCATTACCTGACATTGTACTGGGGGCAGGATGAAGTCCGGGTAATGTCAGGTACAGCCGATCCAAACATACAGCTCCTCCGTGTACTGTCTGGAAAGGTTCCGGGTTACCGCACCTTTGTGAAAGGGCCCTAAGAGAGATATCGATGCCGTGCATTCCGAAACGCAAGCACCGGTGAGGAAAGCAGTGATATCGGAGGAATGTACGACCCTTTATCACGGCAGGCCGCTTTCAAAGACAGTGTAACTGTGTTCGGTGGAACCGTCAGCAGCAGCAGTGCGTTTACTAAACAGTCTGTATCCATAAACACACACATAAATGCCGTGTCAGGTTGCAGGACTAATCCCGGGACACTGCAGGCCTGTATCCCAGCATTCGGAGCTGTTGGATGGGAACCTGTCTGAAATGCAGCAGGCTGTCATTATCTCGGAGCAGGCCGATGTGTAACTTGATCCGCTCCGGCCTGCTCACAACGGGTTTCGGATTACACACTCTCACTGCCGCGGCCGAGGAGGGACGCTTAAAGAGCTCCTACCACCGGAAGATGAATCATTCCCTTTTATTAAAAAGTCGTTCATGAACATCGCTAAAGTCCAGTCCATATATTGATCAGGAAACCACACACACACACACACACACACACACACCCACACACACACACCCACACACACACACACACACACACACACACACACACACCCACACACACTCCACACACACACACACACACCCACACACACCCACACACACACCCACACACACACACACACACACACACACACACAGCACACACACACCCACACACACACACACACACACACACACACACACACACACACACAAATCGGCTGCAACGGCAAAACAAAATAGTTTTAGCGACCACCAGCAATACCATAGCAACTATACGTAGCTGTTACTATGTATCACTATATCACTGTAACTATGTTGATAACCTGTAATACCAAAGCAATCGCATGGTCATTACCATCACAACCATTTGGAGTACTATAGGGACCATATCAACCACCAGCAAACACACAGGGAACCATTCAGAATACAATTAAATACACCAATCAGCAACTGCCATGGAACCACCTGTTATATCATAGCAGCCACCTACATATAGGTCAACTATCAACATTAGTAATAATATGTGAGCCACCTCCTAAAAACCACTCGCATTACTAAAGCAACTGCTTAGTAACAGCTGAGCAACCCCTTAAAATACCAGAGCAACCACCTTTTGAACAACATTGCAGGCACCACCTCTACCAAAACATAGCATCTGCAGAGAAATCCATAGAACCAATATAACAACACCCACCTGTAGTACGCCATTCTGGAACACTACATCTAGCTACATCTGTCAACACCTACATTATATAACACCCTAACTATTCTAACAACACCCTTGCAACCACCTGAGGTATGTTACCGAGCACCTTGCAGAACTACCTACAACACCAACCATCTGTCAACATCTGGGGTAATATCTACTCCCAGCACCCTCACGGGCACTTACTGTACCATAGCAACTGCTTGGCAACAACCTAGCAACCACCCAGGAAACTACCAGTCGGAACAAAGCACTGAAGCTACTGACTTGATGATACATTGGCGGAAAGACTGCGACCCTATTGGACGATTCATTCCTGCTGGTTCCAAACACGGGATGACTAGACGACGTGATCTGATCCAGACTGAGGCTGCATTTTTCACGCAGTGTGTGTGTGTGTGTGTGTGTGTGTGTGTGTGTGTGTGTGTGTGCTTGTGTGGAGAGAGAGGAAAGAAATGACCAAGGCCCTCTGGGTAATGGGCCGCCCATCCTGCAAAAGCTGCAGCCAATCAAAGTGATTCTCAGCCTGTGGACTTTATAATCGCTGAGCTGCATCTGGCAGTCATCAATACCCACCGTCCTCCTGAACCCTCTCCAGATAGGAGGAACAAATTCATTAAAGCCCTGTGCTTCCACCCACGCCATGCGGTAGAGCTGGCCTGGACGCGGAAACACTAACATTTGCTCTCGCATGCATTCAGATGCACGCACACAGCTCTCGCGTCAGAAACACTCACACTCTTAAACCTTACAACCCGAGATCCACTGCAGACAGTTACTGCTGTCCTCTAGGCTTCATATCTGAGGATCAGAGTAACAGACAGACCTGATACACAGATCATAACACACCACACAATCACCCTATTTATAATAATCAATAATCACTGTGTTATCAGAGAGAAATTCAGCTCAGGCCTGATCAACCTGCAGAGAGAGGGGGCGGGGCTGATGATCAACCTCATACAGACTCTGACTGATCAGA